>JAIUCT010000032.1:2390123-2407868 GCA_021307375.1 Tetraneura akinire
TGATTCTGAACCCGTTGAAAAGTCTACAGATATAGAAAAAGAAAAATTAGATGATTCAAAAAATGATATGGATGAGGAAGAAGCTCCATCTATGCTGGTTCAGATTGTGTCTGAAATGTTCGATGGAATTATTGATGAACATGAATCTACACCTTGCCAACATGAAGATAGTGTTGCTAAAAGTTATGTATTAGTTGATACAGTTTTACATAAATCTACTGAAAGAAAAAAGAAAAAATTAACAAATTCATTAACCAAGGAATATAAAAGTGTAATGAAAACAGTTGAAAAACGTCTTGGCGAAATTCACAATGGTCAAACCAGTTCTAGAATTAATAAAAACAATATTGATTCTGTTAAAAAAGGTGAAAAAACAATATCATCATATTCTGATTTAAATGAAACAGGAAATCTTAATTTAGAAATAAATAATATTTCCAAAAAATATATGAATAAGTTATCAATTAAAAAGTCGAAAAATATCATAAATAATTCATCATCAAATAATAAAACATTTCTCAGTGAAAATAACACTGATATAATTTCTATAAGTAATACTGACAATTCTGATATTTCTGAGTTCCCCATTGAAACTGTAGAAAATGAAGCTATTGATAAAAGCGCATGCTATAATGATGAATTTACGGTATTATTGGAATCTTTACCTGTATATGATAAAACAGAAAAAAGTTTTATAGAAAATAATTCTCAAAGATCTGTTAGAAATAAAACACTCAACATAAATCAATTGGATAAATCCTTAAAAAATAAAAAAAATACTTCTATTAAAAACAATAAAAATTGTTTAGGTAAGATAGTTCCTTATTCAGATAGTGATGATATAGAAGGTGATGGAAACCCAGAAAACATAAATAAAAATTTAGAACAAACATCAGATACATCTTTTGGTAAACCTCAATATGAATCTACTCCTTGGAGTTCATCTAAAAGTGCTAAAGCAATTATTGATACTACTAATATACAAGACAATAAAACTGTGCATGATGAAATTTTAGTATATTCTGATGAACAAAGAAAAGAAAGTATTTTCTTCGAAGAATGGTCACAAATGATGAGAGACTTTAATGAATCTGTTAGAAAAGCATCTATTTCCCCAGTTGATTATACTACTGTACGTAGTGTCAGTAAGGTTTTGTTTGTAGAATCAAGTCGATCTTTAACAAAAGTAAAGAGTATTTCAAATAATATGGTGGATACTACACAGTGTTTATTGTCACCATGCTCGTCAATTAATACTGTTAAAACTTCAAATGAATCTAATCTGAGAAGACGAAGTGCTAGAAATTGTAGTAATTTATTATCAAAAACAAATTTAAAAATTTCACCCCATTCTAAGATTAGTAGAAAACAATATGATTCAGATCATTCCGATTCAAACTCATCTAATAAAGTTATACTAATTAAGAATAATTCCATGGATATGAAAATTACTGATAAGTCTAACAAAAAATTAATGTCAGATATTACTACAAAATTAAAACCATTAGTAAGTCTTCCTTTAAAAAAATCTTCACCTACTCTCAAAATTAATAATGATGTCCAAGATGTAACTTCTCTTGATGAACATAACTCTGATACTGATTCAAGTATATTAAATAATTTACGAATGTCTACTAGAAGTAAAAAATTTACAAAGAAGAAAAATAATTCCATTAACACTAAAACTACCTTATCTAGAAAGCAATCTGATACAACAAAGAAATTAAATAATATTTCAGATAAAAAAATAAAAAAATCATTGGAAAGTTCTTTTGAAAATAAGTCTATGCTCAGATCTAACAAAAGTTATCCAAAAAGGAATAGAAATTTGACTCCAGAAAAAAAATGTGTAGATGATTCAACATCAGATATTGAATCAACAACTAATTCACACTCTTCACTATCTCTACGTACATCTACTAAAACTAAGAAAATAAAGAAGAAAAAAGATCTTAGTCCAGAAATGACTACCAGAAGAAGTTTACGTTCTAGAGGATTGAAAAATAACTCTAGTAAAACTGTTAAAAAACGAAATATTGTCAAAATTAATTCAAATGAAGAAAAATCAATAAATATTAAAAAGGATTCTTCGAAGTCAGAAGTACAAATGTCTAAAAGAACATTACATAAAAAAGAAAACAATTTAAATATCAAGGAATCTGAACCTGCAGAAAAAAATACTTCTATCAAACAAGAAATAAAAAATGTAACCAAAATATTATCTACTGAGAACAAAAATAATAAAATTAAAACAGAAAACATAGAAAAAAATATACAACCAATTAAAGCGCGTAATACGCGTCAAAGTACTACTACTAATCCAAATCTACTGTTGTCTGATACAAATGATAAAATGGCCAATCCAATAATTGGTAAAAATACTAAAAAATTAGAAAAGAATAGCCAAACAAAGAAATCAAAGAAGACATCTCGACCCAAACGTGTTTTACCTTCTAAGCCTATAAAACAAAATAATACAGATTCTTCAGAGTATGAATCAGTAAGTGAAACAGAAGATTCACAAAAACTAGAACTACTAAATAATGAATCACATAAAGTAAATGAACTAAACAAAAATAATGAAATTCAAGTTGGTAGCTCATCTTCAATGAAGTCTACAAGAAGTCGTAAACGTGTGGCTGACAATTCTCTTTCTCATCCTAATACTAAAGGACCGAAACTTGACATTTTATCAAATGTTACAAGTGCATCAATTTCTCACCTTTCATCTCAGAACCCTTCATATATTGATGTAAAATGTACGCGAAATATGTCCAAATTAATAGGAACACAAATTTTTGATAATTCTTTATCAAAGAGTAATGTAGTCACAGGTACTGGGACTAAAACAGAAAAACCAAAATCCTCAGAAAAAACTCGTGCAAAAAAACGGGAACTTTCTTCTAAGAATATTTCTATTAAATCAGAATCACCATCTAAAAAAATTGCTAGGAAAGCAACTATAAAAGATAAAAAAAATGAAGTGAACAAATCCAAGTATAATCCATCTACGACTAAAACTCTGAATACTGATGATGATGAATCTAAAATTAATACAAAAGTTAAATTTAACATGTAAGTATTTTTTTTCCTATATTAATTATAAAGTTTAAAAAATGACTTGGTATAAATAAATAAAAGCAAATAAATATATTTTTTTAAATTTTATTCACAAGTATTAATACCTAATATAAAAAAATAAATAAAATATTATATATTAAAAAATGTGTTTGTAAAAATTTAAATTAGATGAAAGGTTATAACAAGTTTAATTTTAGATTTTGAACGAAGCGAAAAATGTATTGGTTTTACAATGATGTTTGTCCTTTTTTTTATGTCTGAAGACACTACCTAAAAATAATACTCCGATTTTCACGAACAGCATATGTTTCCGTTTGGAAAGTGGATGTGGTTGGTACTTTATTTAGGTCATTTTTTAAATTTCTCAAAATTTACCCTAAGTGATGGAAAAAATGACATTTTTCATGAAAACTGAAATTTCACGACGAATTTGATTTCAATATTTCACGATAACTCAGGCAATTTTTGAAGTTAGGGACTTGAACATTATTTTGGGTGTTCACATAGGTACTTATATGTATGTGATAAAATTTTAGAACCATTACATTAATTTTTCTACAAAATATAAGATTATTAATATTTCGTAAAATTCTTGTTTTTATGTATATAATGTTTAATAAAATTAACAATTTTGGGTTTTAAGGTATAAAAATTTTACTGAAGTATACTTACATGTTATTTAACATGATATCAAAATATCAGATTTTAGGAAATATCCCAATTCTCATTTTTTTTTTTTTTTTTATATATAGCTGTTTAAAGTTGATATTTTTAGTTAAAACGAAAATTTTAGAATCCATATAAGTATTCTTATTATTTTTCAATACTTTCACAATAAAAATTAACAAAAAAAATATGAGCTGATACTCCTGCCGCACAGGATACAGGTGTGCGAATCATAACGTTTAATTTTAATTTGAATGCAATGATAAACATTGCATTCGAAAAAACGATTCTGAGCGAAGTTCAGTGTTCAGTCACTTATAATTTTCGTTTGAACTAAAAATATCAACTTAAAACAGCTATAAAAAAAAAAATTGAGATTAGGGATTTTACCAATACTTTAGTATGATGTTAAGTAATATGTACGAGTAAGTATACTTCAGTAAAATTTTCAGACCATAATACTTAAAATTGACAATTTTATCACACATTATATACGTAAAAACGTGAATTTTAAGAAATATTCAAAGTCCTATATTTTGAAGAAAAATTAATGTAACGGTTCCAAAATTTTACCACATATATATAATAGCTATGTGAACACCCAAAAAAAATTTCAGGTCCCTATCTTAAAAATTGCCTTAGTTATCGTGAAATATAGAAATTGAATTTGTCAAAATTTCATTTTTCGTGAAAAATGCCGCTTTTTCGTCATTTTTTCGAAGTTTTTTCTACCGCGTAGGGTCAATTTTGAGAAATTCCAAAAATGACCTAAATAAAGTACCAACTAGATCCACTTTGCTACCGGAAACATACCCTATTCGTGATAATCGGAGCATTATTTCGGGTAGTAAAAATGTCTTCAGAATAAAAAAAAAAAAAACAAAAAAAAATCACACATCATTGTAAAACCAATACATTCTTCGCTTCGCTCAGAATCTAAAATTTGAAAATTGTATTAAAGCATACTGATATATATCTTAGCATATGTCCAAAATATTAAGAAAATCTAAGTCTCAATTTTTTTTTATTGGTGTTTAAGGTTGAAATTTCAATAAAATCAATATTTAAAGTATTTATATATGAATGGACTCTTCTTATTAAATTTTAATATTTGACAATAATGTTTAATAAAATTAACAAAAAAAATTTTAAAAATTTTGAAAATTTTATTGAAGCTCAAATATATGTTACTTAACTCGGTTCAAATTAACTGTGAATTATTACATTTACGATTTTTTTTATTGTTAAAAGTGTAAAAAGCAAGGGAAGATGCTATACAGGTGTAAGGAGAATAGTGTTAAATTTTGATTAAAATTTGAATGCAATGATAAATCATTACATTCGAAAAACGATTCTGAGCAAATACTGCCAGATTTGGGTATTTAAGTGACTCATTTAGTGGTTTTATGATAAATTATTTATATTGAACGTAGAGACAGATAAATGTAAAAATTTTAATCGATACATATATTATCTGATGAACTTCGCTCAGAATCTTTTTTCAAAAGTAATGATTTATCATTAACTTCAAATATTAATTAAAATTCTAATCTATCCTCTTCCCACACCCTCTTCCCTTGCTTTTTAATTATACAATTTTGTTATTAAAATTATAATTATTATTAACATAGTAATAATTACTTTTTTTTTTTTTAATTTAATTTAATAACATTATATTTTTTCAGAAATGAAGTAAAAAAATCAATTTCACCGAAATTAAAGAAAACGACAAGGTAACAAAAATAATATTACTTTAATCACTTAATTTTGTTTGTCATAATATAAATTTAGGGTGTCTTGTATAATAGAAACATTCTGATTATTACCATCATATTGTTACAAAGTAATAATTAAATATTTTTAAATATAATTCTTTGTCAAATGATATTTCAAAAATAATTTGTTATGGTCTCAAATATGCTTTACTCTTTAAATTTAATAATAAGTTTAAAAGGCAGTTCTTAATTAGGGTACAATGAAATTATTAAAATGTAATGCGTTTCATACTGTTTTTTAAATTATTAAAATTGTATACAGTACAATGGTAGTATTAAACTATTCCTGTATGTTGTTTATAATTTAATGTTAATAATTTTTTAAATTAAATGATCTGACAGTTTACACTTTTTAAATTTTGTTTAATAATTGTAGTATTAATCTAATAATAATAATTTTATAAGTTTCATTATAAAGCAATGATTTGATTTGAAAAACAATAATTTCCGTTATGCATAAGATAATTAAAAAAGTTTATAAGACATATACAACAATTTATGGCATTGTACACATAAAAAGTTTTGAATCATTTATTTAAGCTATATTAATATATATATATTGTGTTAAAAGAGAATATATGCAAATTAAATAAAATGTTCTAATGTTTATATTATTATTTGTTTATATATATATATATATATAGAAGTACAAAAAAAGTAATTACAACAGAAGCCAAACCTCCATCACCTCCTGTTCAACGAGTGTTAAGAAATAGAGAAAAAAAGAATTAATACTTATTTTTTAAAGAGTAATTTTTATATTTTATTTTAATTATAAATTTTTTTGTATAATAATTCAAAAAATAAATAATAATTTGTAAACATTATAACTATGCCAGCAATGATAATAAGATACAAGGGGTAGTTGATTTAAAAAAAAAAAAAAATGTTTATTAATTATGTTAATGATTTACTATTATAAGATATTACTTTTAAATTATGTGCTTTTATTTTCCATGTAGAATTATTTATATTTTTTTTTGTATGTATATAAACATAATTTATAAAATAAAATTCTACTTAAATTTTTTAAGTATACAATGAGAGGAAAATATATATATTTTTACTAATTAGGTATTCTCAATATTTATCAGTCTTGTTATTTATTAATTTATAGTAAGTTAATTTATCCACTTTTGAGTAAATTATTTATTTTACTTTTAGTAATAAATTTATAATTAATGTTAAATCATATTGTAAAATTGAATTACATTTTATATTTATATAATAAAATTTGATTGTATTTTTAATTTTTAATTATTTGTATTTTTTCTTATATTGGTAAATTTTTAAATGTGTATTACCAATTAGTAATTTAAACCTTTAAGTCAGCGGTTCCCAAAGTGTGCGCCGCGTCGTCTTTACTGGGGCGCCGCATATACTAATCGTTATGTGATCCAAAAGTAAATTACCTAAGATAAAATAACTATTAAGAATTAAGATTATCCCGAATATGATATAAGGCTAGGTTCACATGAACACGACACACGATTTTGTTATTTGCACGTATTTAGATATACGGATTTCCTATACAGTATACATCGTTCACATATCGCATGGCATACGATAATGTGTAATTTAAGTTTCTTAGCAATACAAATTTATATTTATAATTTGTTTTTGCACATATTTGATCATTTTTATCTAAAAGTATAAGTATAAACTATAAATAAATGTTTATGAAAAAACAGTATTTTAAATAGGTTTCTTGGAACTGAGATGTTTTGATGGTTTTATTTATACGAGTATGAAATAAATTAATGAAATTAATATATTTTAAGTTTTCCTCACTATCACTATATGCAAAAATATGCCACAAAGTGTAAAATACATGTAAAATGTATTTAGGAGGTACTTATTTGTAACTAGATTAGCATACGGATTTCACCGTGTTGCTGAAGAAAATAATGAGAAGCCAGTAATCGTCGATCAACTCTCATCGAATGTAAAAAAAAAAAAATATTTTTTTAAGTCATCGTCACTTACTCAAACATTTTAAAATGACATAATTTGGAATTAAATTTAGCTTTTATTATGTGTTATGTCAAATTACAGAGTTATTTTTACATCTATCATTCGTCTAGAAACCCAAGGTGTGGCGCCAGAGGCCAGACCCCCTTTGGGGGCATTTGAACCCAGATTATAGTGGCTTGGTAAAATAAATTTGTTTATTTATATAATTCATACGGACACGAGGGACAATTATTATTGTAATAAAATATTGTTAAATTCGCATTTTTTTTTTTTCAATTAAAATATTACTACTCGTATAATATACATATCTGTTATAAACATAATATGGATTTATTGATATATTTGTCCGCGGGTTATCCATTAATAATTATGTATTTATGTTATTGTTGCCCGTGTAACAGTAGTAGTAGTACAATTAAGCAGCATTTAATTATACTATTTTTATTGTACCTATACCATTGATATTGATTATAGAATAGACTATTTTACAATCATGTAATATATTACAATATTATTCGCTTCAACACAGAACGTAAAATGACAAAAAAACAATATCGTTCGCACACTGTATAACGGCAGCGGCGGTTAATTTGAAAACTTGTCAGATTATTTAACTCCTTTGCACCTTGTTGAGTGGGTAAATACTACGCAAATTTTTTAATTTTCAAAATAGTTCATGGCTTTCAAGAGAAAGGGATAGCTCGCTTCGCCTATCGGCTCCGCTCACGTCCTCGAGGGCCACTTTGCAGTAATTTTCGTAAGGATTTCCAAGGGACTACAGAATAATAACTACCTCATACTGGTGCGGATACTATCACACTCGAGGTTTTTGAGAAAGTATTGACTTGTAAGTTATAGGGAACAGGGAAGTAATAAAATAAGTTATTTAAACTGAATCCATTGAAATAAATAATAATTACAACTGTAATAGAATGTATGCAAATTGTAAAAGTTGAAGGACTTTTACAAGTGCTATTGATTTTACTAGTAGCTATTGAAAACAAAATTACAAAAAAAGTGGAGAAAAATATTGAATTTAATCAATTACAAAAAATATCAAATATTTGAAACTGACAAAATAAATACATGTATCATGACGTATGGGTGGATTACTGGATTGCTGGTAGATATAAAAGTGGAGATGTGTAGGTACTGGGTACACCCACTTGACCCACTTGACCTAACCTATGTATTACCATGTGGTGATAATGATAAATGTGTAATTAATTATTAACAAATAATGACGACAGAAATATAATCATTCATTCTATAAATAAAAAAAATCCCTAAAAATTAATAGGTAGGTAGGTACTTAATAAAAAAAAATTAATTAAAAACAAAAAAATAATATAAAATAAAACTACCAAGAGAATATGATGTGTTTGTGGTTTGTATCTATTTATACGGTAACTAATTTTGTCGAATTCGTTATTTATTAGTTTATTACATTTTATAATAACTTATGAAAATATTGAACTTGGAGATTTGAAAAAATTTTGAGTGTACTACCTAAACTGCTATAAATCTTGCTCCAGTGTAAACTCAATAAAATAATAACAATACTTTAACGGATTAGATAATTAATTGGTGAATCAAGTTTACATAATAATTATACCTACAAATGTTAATTATATCACATATTTTATGGTTATCTTATATATCACGGGATTAATGGAGAGTTAAATAACGAGCAAAATTCGTAATTACTAATTCTTATCACATATTTTATATTTATATAAGTATATTTTGTGCTTTCACCTGAAAATTAAAGCCAAAAAAACGAAAACAATGACAGTTAGACGAGAACAACACACAGTGAAACCTACAATCAAACTGAGGTGTCATTGAGGATGTTTAAGAGTTCTGTTACCTAGGAAGTTCCATTACTTCCGTCAATAAATCTACCAATGGTGTTAAGAGAAGAATAGCAACGGCCAATAGAACATTCAATAATAAATACAACATCCTAACCAACAAACATCTTAATTTAAACACAAGGAAAAAATTTATCAAATCATACATCTGGAGTGTATTATTGTATGGCTGTGAAACTTGGACCATTAGACAGTATGAAAAGAAACGACTAGAAGCTACAGAAACGTGGATTTGGAGGAAAATGAAAAAGATATCTTGGGTATGGGTTGAAAAGAAGACCAACAAAATAGTGCTGCAGGAAGTAGGAGAAAAAAGGAACATCATATCACATATCTTGAAGAGGAAAACGAAACTAATTGGACACCTCATAAGACACAACACCTTCATCAACAACATTTTCGAAGAAATGATCCTGGGGAGAAGTAGAAGAGGCCGTCCTAGAATTGCCTACTTCTAGGATTTGATGCTGCTGATGAACATAATATCATATTCACAGATGAAGAACTTAGCAACCAACAGGGAGACATGGCTATCACGACAAGGCGTTGCCTTTAGAAAATGATGATGATCTTGTGCTTATACTTATATGATTTTTAACGAGGAAAATTTTTAATTTTGATGATTAAAATTACACAATTATTGTAACAGACAATTTCTATCTCGGTAAATTTAATTTAAGGGAAAAATACATTTTTTAGTAGAATTAAATTTATTTCATGCAAGCTTTCATAGTTTCATTCATTCATACATTTCGTACGTGTATGTTGACGTCAGACGTTAGGTATTCAGGTGTGTGCTGTGTGTGAAGTACCTATATATTGTGTGATATATATGAGGTCTATGAAAAATGTATTTATTATGAGGTATAATAAAGATAAAATGTGTATGGGTAATATATTTAAAATTTTGACTCTTTAAAAAGAATAAATAAAATATACATTCATTATATAATATTAATTGTGATCGAATCGTGAGTTATGGTAAATGTTGGTTGTTCGCTTAGACGACAAGTTCAACTTTTTCGGTGACAACAGAAATCAAAGGATAATATAATTTTAATATTATGGAAACTCGATTTGTGCCAATGTAAAGAAATAAGCAAAGGTTAATTTAAATTGTTTATTTTTATTTTTTTTTTTTAATATTAAAATTAATAATTAACGTGTGTTCAAGTTTGGAAAATTAAAGACGGAGCGAATGCTTATGCAGTGCGTATATTGCCTGAAATTACAAAATATTAAAAGAACATCAAACTATCATGTTTCTCAACAATTGGTTCCAATATTTTTTTTACATTTTAAGTAGGTAACTTCATTATCACTATTTATCAGTACTATATTCTTTAGAAATTTTTGAAAAGCTATTAAACTATAAAACATATTTACTACTTAATGTGTATTTATTCAAATTTTTTAGACCATTATTTATTGGTTGTAATATTGTTATAGAATTTTCCATTTATTTCATTCAGATTTCAGCAATTCGTAATCGTTATCCTCAATTCCTCATCAAACCAATATAAAATTAAAATTATATAACAATTAATAGTTTATTTTAAAATTATTTTATATAAATATAATATTTACCTAAATGAAATTCGATTATCCTATGGATACCTAATTAAAAATTGGGTAGGTATTAATTCAATAATAATACCACATGAAAAGTTATCACTTATCAATATACCTATATATGTACAAGTAGTATGTAATTAAGTTTAGGGAAACTATGACATTGCACTCTTCAGCTTTCAGGTCTCAGCATATGTGAATTTGTCATATTAATAATAACTTTAATTATATTATAACTTATAATATATATATATATATATATATATATATATATTATATTATTTATATATAAAGTAAGCAAACCTACCCTAAATTGATTAATATTAATCGTTTCTGAAAATAGAATATTTTTAAATATTAATGATTGAATTTAAATTAAAAAAATGTTTTAAAAAATATTTTTATATCTATGGCTTATTAAATACCTACCCACTTATAGACGCATAGGTATATAATACAATATTATAGGTATAGGTATTTATATATTACATTTTATATACCTACAACTAATAATTATTACTATAAGTATATGCATATTAAAAATTGAATTTAAGATAAAAAGTGGTTGAGGGAAGGGCATGATAATATAAATATTTATTTACCTATATAAATTCTATAATTGTGTATATTGTGCGTAGGTATTATATGCGTCTATTATATGGTATCGTCAAATATTCAATTTACGCCAAAGTTACATTATAAAAAAAAAAAAAACTTAATACAATAATTTTATTACAATTTAAATATATCTAAGTTTAATAGTAAAGTTAATTATGAATAATAATACAAATATACAATGGTGAAATTTAAAGTATTTTCGTATCGAATTCATTTGTGTAAGATAAATTATTAATGTTCATGGAATATATATATCATATGAAATATACCTATCTGACGATATATTTATGTAAAATTATCCAGAAAGTTTTACTCCTTTCATATTAAATTGGTATTTATTGTTTAATTTTATAAAATATCGGATTAAAGATTAAACCTATGTTTATTAAAACAGATAGATACTTATCTACTTATCTAGATATTTATAACTATGGATATTTTTTATGGAATATTATTACTGTAAATATTTCTACCTCACATGTTTTGATGATTACATACGTTTTAAACCATTACTATAAATAGGCTGTGACTTGTGAAACTATGACACTGAGTACTGAGAAATATTTTTCCAGAATTCATTCTCTTAAATATATCCTATTTTGTATATATATTTTTTTTTACCTACTTTTGGGGATAATAAGTGCCCCAAATTTTATTAAGACATTTTAGATGTAGGTATACAGTGTTCATAATTTAACATCACATATTAATAATCTCCAATTAATACGAGTAGGTACCTACCTATATACATTAGGTATACGAGTAACAGGCCCGTGCGCAGGATTTCATAATGGGGGGGGGGGGTTTGAAAAAAAAATTTATAAAATAGATACATAAATAGCAAATATTATTTATTATGTATTGAATACAATATACATTATATTCTTCATTTTGTAAGTCTTGCGTTATTATTTATTACAAATAACATTATAAAATATTCGATATAATCGATCAAAAATGAAAAACACGATTTATATTTTTTCAGAAATGGGAGGGGTTTGAACCACCAACCCCCCCCCCCTTGCGCACGGGCCTGACGAGTATATAACATATATTATATATATATACCTGTATAGTTTAATGTTTTATTATATAAATAATTTAGGTAAAATATCAGACATGTGGTGTTTATTATTTGTTGGGGTATTGACAATCTTGTTAATTATGGTGACTTTCGGACCTAAAAGCAGAAGAAAATTGTTGGCCAATCGAATACCAGGTCCCAAGGGATTGTATCTTATCGGTATGCTACCAATATGTCTCCAAGGACCTGAGAAAATTCTTAAAAATGCATTTAAGATGTACAGAGAGTAAGTATTTCGACTAACATGTTTAATCGCAAATCGCATATGAAATATCACAATAGTAGCGTAAAACTCACAATTTTCATCATTATAATCTAATAATTGTAAATTACCTAACTATTGTTTATAGGTAATCGGTAATCCTACTTATTTACGTTCTAAAATATAATATACTAATATGTATATAATATTATAGAATTTTAAATGTTAGTGACCTAGACTTAGACTATAGTGTAGGTAAATAAAATACCTATTAGAGATAAAACTCAACGATAATTAATTTATTAGCTATAAATATAAATATGTACTATTATATTATCATAATATCATATACAATAATACACACTTCTATCTATTTATTAAACAAATAATTTTAGGTATGAAAAATCTATATTTAAATTTTGGATTTGTAATAACTTATATATTTTTCTTACGCAACCCGAGGATATTGAGTTTGTTCTTACTAATCCAGAATTGCAAGTAAAATCTAAAGAATATGTGGTCATGAAAGAATCTATCATGGGTGAAGGAATATTTTCAATTGACGACATTAAGAAATGGAAGAAAAACAGGTGAACTAGAATATTATAATATAAACATAATAAGATATATTTACGAATTTATGACATTGTCAAAAAAATTTTAATTGCCTAGTGGGTATAAAGATAATAACAAATAGTATAGGTACCTATATAAATTTATTAGGTAACAACTCTAGTACTGGAGAAGAAAAATTAATACCTACTATTATATTGCACGTACAATTTTATTTTAGAAAAATATTAATTGGAGGTTTAAATTTTCCAATTCTTAAATCATTCATACCGACATTTTATGAAGAAGCTGTAGTTTTAAACGAAAAACTGCGAAGTAACATCGATTTGAAATCAAAGGATTGTAGAATATTTGGTCCTATTAGTAACGCTACAATGGAAATGATTGGACAAACAGCTTTCGGCATAAAATTTAATTCGCAAAACGAAATGCATAATCATCGATTCGTCGAAAATTTACAAATAATCTTACGTGTGTGTATTACGAGTACAACATTAATAAATAATTGTCTATACCTACTAGTATTTATTGGACTTTACATTTTTATATCTACTTTAGGGCCGGTATTTCAATATTTACTTAAGTAAAAATTTTTTTTAAGGTACCTAACTAAGCTTAAGAGCAATAAGAGCTGTCATCAGCATTTCAATAATTTTAGGTGTAACACTTATAGTTAAGCACTAAATAAGCCATTATTGTTAAATCCATGAATTTCAATTTCAATATAATAATATTTTACACAATTATAAGTTTTTATAAAAATAACATAAATTATATAAATTAGATGAAATTAAATATTTCTTATAATAATATAATGTTTTAAAACTTAAAATATTCTTATATTTAAATATATAAAATATAATGTTAATTTAAATATAATTGAGATTTATGCATAAAATTATATAATTACCTATTGATTATATTAATTAGATAGGTACCTATCATACACTTTTTATAAATTTTCAAAAAAAGAATTATAATAAAACTATTATTATTGCGATTGCTGACTTGTTGATCATTTGTGATATTATTCACAAAATTAATTTGTTCTTCTAAATATGATGGTAATGGAGGCAGTGAACTAATTTTACTTAAAATAAATAAATTATGTAGTATAGCTGTAGCTATTATCAAAAATTGGGTTTTATTAATATTCAATTTAATACCAGTTGATAAAATTAGAAACCTATCCGTTTCCAAACACCAAATGCTCTTTCAATTGAGTTTCATATTCTTATCTGTGATTTATTGAATAAATTTTTACTTGGATGCGTTACATTTAAAAATTAAGAAGATCGAAATACAGTATTTTTTTTAAAAGAATATTTACCATCTGCTAGCAAGATTCTGTCTCCAAATTTTTCATTTTCGAATCGTGAATAAATGTTTGAATGTTGAAAAATACACGAATCATGAGCAGATCCTTATTGCCATCGTGAAACTATACCTAAAAATCGTATATCCGAGTCACATATGATTAGTGCATTTCTTGAAAAAATTTGTTTCCAATTTCGATAAGTCGATTTCAATTTTCATTCAAATGAACTTAATGGTCTATCTCTATATACTATATGGTTACGATATACCCTTGGCTTTCAAAATTGAAGTCTAATTAAAAAATCCAATATTTCTTTATCGTTGATCGAAGAATTCGATTTAATTTTGATTAAAATTGTAGAAGGTAGGTACACATTTTAAGAACAATAAAAAGATAACAATACTAATTTAAGTATAACTTATACCATACCCTTGGTGTTCCTTTTGATTAGCATTAGCTGAGCTTAAGTAAAGCTTAACTCTTAAATAGTAATTGAAATACGGATATTAGTGCTTAAATTTCACTTACCCTTAAGCTAAAGCTTAAGTGGATATATTGAAATACCGGAATTAAGTCTAATTTCTAAACTATCTATAAAAGTAGTAAAATGGTAAATGATATTTATGATAATTTTATTCGATTTTTAAGCAGACGTGGGAGTACAGAGTAACACATCCATGGTATTTGAGTAAAACGTTATTCCGATTTTCATTTGTTAGTAAAAATCATGACAAGAGCTCTAAGATTATAAACGAATTCGCCGACGAAATAATTGATAAGAAGATTGTTGAGTTAAAAGAAATTGGTAATAAAACAGAGACGAACGATTATGAATACAAAAAGCCAAAATCAGTCGTGGAAATTCTTCTAGAAAATCATAGTTTAATGTCACGCAAGCAAATGCGAAACGAACTCATAACGGTCATGATCGGTAAATATCTATTTCGATAATTATTTAGATTTAGAATATAAGCATGCATAAGCTAATGCTAAGATAAATGGATAAAGTGGAAAGGTGTGTGACTGCGCGAGATATTTTGTATGGTATTTTAGTGGTGAGGCATGCATTAATGTTGATAAATGTAAGGTTATAGGATAATTTATTACATTTAATTTGAAAAGAAGCCTAAGATAAGACAAAATAGAATATAAAGTATAATAAAAATAATGGTGATTCCATATAATAACTAATTACATATAAAATCACTTGTATATTAGGTGGAAACTGTTTTACATTTATTATCGATTAGTAAAATTTTCTTTTAATATAATTTTGCCAGTTTTAGATTTTGGATTCGAATTTAAAAATCATAACTTTTACAATAATTGTTTTAAATTTATTTTTTATTTGAAATAATATTATAAAGAATGGTTGAAATATTTATACTGTCGATAATTCATATGAAATGAGAACATTGACATATTTCTGCAGGAGGACAAGAAACAACCGCTATGGCTAATTCTAGCACGGTATACATGTTAGCTCATCACCAAGACATACAACAAAAGGTATACAATTATGAGTATAATATACACTAGTAGTATAATATTAGACGAAAAATAATTTACATTTTTGAAGTTTGAATTATTTAAAGTACCTATTATTAATGTTTATTATATAATAATCACATGAATCGTATTTAAAGGTGTTTGAAGAATTACATTTGATATTTTCGGTTGGTGATTATCACAGAATGCCCACATTCGACGATCTGCAACAAATGGAATATCTCGAACGAGTGATCAAAGAAACATTACGTCTGTTCCCACCGTTGCCAGTTTTTGCTAGAAGATTAGATGCAGAAACAACAATAGGAAATCATTTATGTCCGGCCGGTAATTATAAAACATATAATTTTATATAAAATAAATACATTTATGTATACTTACTATGTATGTGTGCGGATATTTATATATAAATTATAATAGTAAAAACTTATCTTCTAACATAAATTTTATTACATTTTTATCAAAATTATTGATTTTCCTTTATACGAGTACATCATAAGATTCAAAGTCATTATGCACTGCAAATATCAGAAATAAAACATTTTTATATGTAAAGTAAGATTAGATTGCAATTAAATATGTTATTGTTCAATTTTAAAAAGTTTTTACAATTTGACTATTTTATTAAGCAATATAATATATTTTTTATTACTTACTTAAGGTTAAAAGGTAATGCTTAATCTAATCGTATAATAAATTTCTAATAATAGACCTTTTGCTAAGCAATTATTTAAGTTTAATAAAAGATATAGTATAGACTATATTAGAGAACACCAACTGGCGACCGCAGTCCAAATTCGAACCGCGAACATTTTTTTTACGGACCCTTATATCCGCGGAGTAGATTTTAAGTTAACAATTTATTTAATAATGCGTGTAAAAAACAATAAAATTGTTACGAACTGCGTCCAGTTTATTAAGTTTAAAAACGAATCTCCGTAGAAATTAGTCGGTGATCCCTGGACTATATTATATAGGTACCTAATAAATATAATCGCAGCGTATAGGTCTAGTATACACAAATTCTACATTTTAGCGTACCTACCTACTTGTAATGTTAGTTTTCCACGGGAAAAAATTTAATTTGTATATTTATATTAGTGTACAAGACACAAGTATTATCAATAGCGTATTTAAGAAACGATCGCTCTTCCCCTGTTTCTTTCTTTTTTTTTTTTTTTAATGTTCTTTATATTATTAATAATAATATACATAAAATTATATTATTTTTTTTTTTTTTTTTTTTTTATTAGCTTCTAGTAAAACTATTACAGCTCAACATTTATATAGACAATAAATTATATTATTTATAATAATTTTTCGTATACGAATGTACACTTAAATTATACAGACTATGCAGTATATCAGCTAAAATACCAAATTCTATCTACTAATTATATACTAATAATATCTACTAATTATTGTTAATTGTATAATATACAAATACAATTTTTATTATTATTATTATTATTATTATTATTATTATTATTATTATTATT
>JAIUCT010000032.1:2407878-2450381 GCA_021307375.1 Tetraneura akinire
TTATTATTATTATTATTATTATTATTATTATTATTATTATTATTATTATTATTATTATTATTTTTATTTTTATTATTATTATCTGTTGTAAATTACAAATACAAAGTGTTTTATATAACAATTTTCGCTATACACATTTATTTATAAAATATAAATATGAATTTTTTCAATGATACATTTAATTTAAAAATCGCCACTCTCTAAAATGAGGGCCAGAGACGCTCTTGAGTTTTATTTCAACGTATAATAATAATATTTACGATTTCTTCATAGGATCGACGCTGTTAATTGCTCCATTGTTTCTGCATAACAGTTCGCAGTTCTATTCCGATCCGCAACGTTACGACCCGGATCACTTTTTGCCGGACGCGTGCCATGCACGACACTCATACGCGTACACCCCGTTCAGCGCCGGTTACAGGAATTGCATAGGACAGAAGTACGCCATGTTGCAGATGAAAACTGTAATTTCTACGCTAGTTCGCAGGAACACGTTTCGTCCATCGGAAAAGTGTCCGAAACCGGAACACCTAAGACTGATGTTCCTGACCACGTTAAAGTTTGTCGATGATCTTTATGTAAAGATTGAATCGAGAAATTTGGTGTGAATATTTTTGCGTCTAAATTGTATAGAAAATATCGCATATTATGTTTTGATTAATCTTTTTAATTTTTTCTAATGTAGTAATGTGTATCATCAACAAATATTATTAAACAAATGAATAAATAATATTGTAAAATTGATTAATTTTTTAAAATTGCATTTTAAATATTTAATAAAAAAAAGTCAAAATTTTAATCAATACCTTTGACGCTTATACCTTTTCTCAGAATCGTTTTTTCGAATGCAATGGTTCATTATTGCATTCAAATTTTAATTAAAATTAAACACTATGATTTGCACACCTATATCCCTGCGGCAAGAGTATCAACTCGTCTTTTTTTAAAAATACAAATATAATAGAATTATAATAATAATACCTATTACAAATCAAAGAAATGAAATAATCCTGATATTTATACAATATAAAATTTTAAAAATTTAACTAAATTACTTTTTTAGAACCATGAAATTCAATTATAACAATAATTTTAATTTAGAAAAAAAATAATTTACTCTACCTAGGTGGCTTGTTGGGTGCAATATAATATGGTTATTGGATACGTATGCGAAAAATTCACAGGTTACGTAATTACATATATTAATTATAAATTAATGGTTTATTAATAATTTAAATGTATGTTTTAAAAATTTAATTATAAATTTAATAATAAATAAAACATATGCGTGTATAATGATATGAGGTATTAGAGAAATCTACGGGCATACATGTTACATAAAGATTGTAATTGAATAAAATATTAATTAAGTATATGTAGTATTTAGCCTAAAAATCATATAATAAATAATTTTAATTTAAAAATTATATTTTAATTAAAGTATAATTACTAATTAGGTAATTAAATTTTAAAGAAACAGAATTCTCTTTATGATGACGTATTTTATAAAAAAAATATGCTTTATTTTCTTATGTTGTAGTTGTGGAAGTTAATATTTACGAGTTAATTACTCTATTACATAAATAAATTCTAACTATATATATTAAAATAAGGAAGGTAAAACTACCTATTATAAGTAGTAAGTAAAATTCATCCATGTTAAATATTTTTATTTCATATCATAACTTAATATTAAATTAGTGGAATATAAATAATTTAATAATTGATATAGTGAATTAGTGACGTATAAAAAAAATAACAGTTGTCGAAATAACCAAGAATGATAATTATAGCCTAATAATATAACAGTAGGTAAGTTATATTTTTTAATATACGAGTTGTTCAAATTTGAGTAACGTACATGTTTGTACACGTGTAGTAGTTTATTCGTCAGTAGTAAAGTGTATACATTCTTCAACAATATTAAAATAATTAGGATCAATATCATATGCTCCGATAAAACCGGTGAAATATATTATATAATGTAAGGTAAACAATTGAATTGAGTTAAAACTTATTTTCCTACGTTTATATAGATAAAAATTGTCATATAATTCATTATCTAATTTTTTATGACTATACTATTATTAAATTTAAATTTATTAAATAATTTCAAATTAATTTATCTATGTATACAATTATAACTTTTAAATGTAATTTATATTATGTGTTCTACTGTTTTTACTGCATTTAAAATTTATAATATATAATATGGATCTAGAGAAAAATATTCAATGAAAAAATAACAAGTGAAAAAATCGATCAATTTATTGTTAAAAATACACATATTACTTTATTAATTTCTTATTATATTGTTAATTAAATATTACTTATTACTTATATAGGAAAACGTAGGATATACGAACAAAAAATTAATTTATAGTTATATTGGTAAATGACCATATATTAACTCTTATACGTTATACCTCTTTATACTATCATTTTAAATAAATACAGTAGGTATAATATTATATTGTTAATTATAATATATACATTTTTTTGATAATAGTAACCATAATAGATTAGTAGATTACTATAATATTATTATGTATAATTTATAATATTTATTCGATTTAAAATGTGTGTGCAGGTTATATGAACGATGAACGAACCATCAAACATGTGGCTTTCGATATATATTCTATTGTCGGTTCTTTTACTGATAATAGTAGTGTTTACATCACACAACAGAAGAAGAAGATTGTTAGCCGATCGGATACCAGGCCCCAAGGAATCATTTCTTATCGGTTCATTATCACTAGTTATACAAGGACCAGAAAAAATTATTACGAACTTTTTAAAATTATATCAAGAGTAAGTTTTTAAATGTACCAAGTTTAAAGTACCTAATGGATCCCATTAGTGCATTATTCAATATTCAATTTATGTAATTATATGGATGAGCGATAATGTAGAAAAGTATAACTATAATAAGATTTTTTAAGTATGGAAATAGTTTTGGAGATGGTATGAAGGTATGAAGTGCAAGTTTCATATTTAAAGGAAAAACAATAAATAAAAAAAATTTACTGAGTGTGTTTGTAACTTTGTGTGATATATTATAATGATTATTTATTTTCATAACTCAAGAAGTCATGACTATAACATATTAAGTAAATTCTAAAAACTTATTATATGAGTAGGTTTGAAAAGTCAACAGCTGTGTATTTAAAATATGGATTTTCAATCATCTGTTTATATTCCTTACGCGACCCGAAGACGTTAATGTCTAGAGAAATGGAAGAAAAACAGGTAGGTACTATATAAGTTATATTTATATTATAGTGTAAATATTAGTAGGGATTTTAAAGTAAGCTATTTTTAAATACAAAATATTCGCATGCAAATTAAATAACTACCAAAAACTATTATATAGAAAAATTATATTAAGAGGAATGATTATAGCGAATATGAAATCATTTATACCGATGTTTTACAAAGAAGCTATATTGGTTAATGAAAAACTCCGAAACGAATGCGATCCAAAAACAAATTACTGTAACATAATTGTTCCAATACAAAAGGCTATGATGGAAATGCTCGGTCAAACAATTTTTTTTTTGGTGTAAAATTTAACGCCCAAGATGAAAAGAACCAGCATCAGTTTGTTAATTATCTATGTACAATCTTACATGTATGCGGTATGCCATAAGTTAATAAAAAAATTGTTTCTGATTCTTCCATACTAAATTTCATAGAAAATTTGTATACCTATTATATTACTTATTTTTTTCCTAATAATATGTATATAGACATGGGAATATAGAATGACACATGCGTGATTTCTGCACAAAACGTTGTTCAAATTCTCGTCGCTTTATAAGGAACAAGACAGAAGTTTAAAAATAATAAATGAGTTTGTGGATGAATTAATCAATCAACGACTTGTCGAACTAAACTATATACATATGTTGGCTCGGCTCATCATCCAGACGTACACTAAAGAGTACATATTATACGTAGGTATATCATTATATAAGAACAAAATGTTTACTCATTTAAAATTTAAAAATAATATTTTAGCAATAATCATAATATGTTTATTAAAAGGTATTTGATGAATTACATGCGATATTTTCGGATGGTGATATAACAGAATGCCCACGTTCTCCGATATATTATCATGAAATATTGAAACCAAATTCGTCAAAATTTCAGTTTCGTGAAAAATGCTCTTCTTTCATCATTTTTTGGTCGATTATCCTATTGCATAGGTTCAATTTTGAGAAATTCGAAAAATTACCTAAATAAAATATCAATTATATCCACTTTACGACCGGTAACATATGCTATTTATATTATGTTATTTCGGGTAGAAAAGTGTCTTCAGACATAAAAAGAAAGAAAGAAAAAACTTTTATCTTTGTAAAACCAAAATTTTTTCGCTTCGCTCCAAGTCTAAAAAAGAGTAAAAAAAAAAAAATAGACACACATAATTGTAAAACCAATATATTCTTCGCTTCGGTCAGAATCTAAAATGTAAACAAATATATATGTAAATTTAAACAAATAAATAATTTAAATAACTAAACATGATAGAAATAAAATTCCAGTAACACACTTTATAATTAATTCATATAATTATTTTTAATAATTATAGTACTTAACTAATAATTAATTTATAAATTGTAAGTGGTTAATTATAATTTATATTAACGTTAAAATATATATATTTTGTTAATCTAAATGTATAAAATTATTGTGATACAATTTAGATACTATTGTTCATTGTTGTAACATTTTAAGTATATAATATGTTTTGTAACACAATCTCTTACAGCCAATCTTTTATTACCAACAATATATTAATTTCTAAAACACTGACTATACTTTAAAATGATTAAAATTTAACCTAACGCAATATTATATTTGACATAAAATGTATAATAATTACTGTAAGTCAAAACAAATATACAGCAATAATTGAATATTATATTAATAAATTTTATTTTATTAATTCATATGTTATATGTATAATTTTACTAATAATCGTAGGAAGTTCATATATATCTACCTACATAAATTTCGCCATTTCGGTATATAAATCTTATCAAGACTAAAAATTAAAATATTGATAGGTTAGAATAAAATTAATCAATTATACAATATTATTTATTAATTTGTTTAATTCATTTATTGAGGATACACATTACTACATTAGAAAAAATTAAAATGATTAATCAAAACATATGCCATATTTTCTACATGATTTTGATGCTACAATATATTCACGCCACGACTCTCGGTTCAATTTTTACGTAAAGGTCATCTACAAATTTCAAGGTAGTCAGAAACATCAGTCTCAGGTGTCTCGGCGCAGGGCATTTATCCGAGGGATAAAACTTGTTCCTGCGAACCAGCGTAGAAATTACGGTTTTCATCTGCAACATGGCATACTTCTGTCCTATACAATTTCTGTAACCAGCGCTGAACGGGATGTACGTGTACGGGTGTCTCGCGTGACACGCGTCCGGCAAAAAGTGATCTGGATCGTACCGTTTTGGATCATTATAGAACTGAGAACTAGTCTGCATAAACAACGGAGAAATAACCAGCGTCGAATCTATAAAAGAATCCGCACATAAAAGGATATGATATTAAAAAAAAAATGTCAAAATTCTAATATTTCTTTACGAACTAATTATAAAAACTATAGGCTAGGCTAGGTATGGTTAGTTTTAGTTTTCCAAAATTAATCAATCACTTTAATTAAAAATTATTAAGAATTAATCCTATCATAATATTGTAATAATAATAAAAACTACCGGCCGGTAATAAATGATTTCCTATTGTCATTTCTTCGTCCAATCTCCTGCCGAAAATTGGCAACGGCGGGAACAGGCGCAACGTCTCTTTGATAGTCCGTTCGAGATACTCCATTTGTTGTAGATCGTCGAACGTGGGTATTCTGTGATAATCACCAATCGAAAATATCGCGTGCAGTTCATCAAACACCTTTCAAGTAACGAAAGATTATTAATTGGATTTTTTTTTTAATTTTAATCGCCGCTTAGATTTATTATAATATTTACTCTTTTTTGTACATCTTGATGGTGAGCCAACATATATATCGTACTGGAATTCACGAAAGAAGTCGTTTCTTGTCCTCCTAAAATAAATTATTATTTATTTCCGTTTCATTTTCATTTTTCAATCAAATTCTTAGAGATATTATATATCAGACATTTTTTATTTAGAATCCGCGATAATAAATTCAAATTTTTTCATTAGGTATCTACTAAATTAAATTTTAGTTATAGGTATTCTAAAAATTTAATAACCTAAAGGTTAGAGATTAGACCAGTGGTTCTCAACCTTTTTCGATTTGTGTCACCTTTATTAACGATTATTATATACTTGATTACCCTACAATCGAAATATACAGTAATTATATTAATGTATTGAATATTAAGGTGTTTATTAAACAACAGGCTTCGACATAATTGTCATTAAGAATGTAGATTTTATTTAAAAAAAAAATTACTTCTCTTATTATTTCTTATACATTCAGTATACATTTCACCCCAAAGAGACATGTCACCCCGGTTAAGAATCACTGGATTAGACTATGTGTCCATGTCTAACATTTATGTTCCCCAAGGTTAGGTTAACAGACATATATCTTTATAGATTTGTCATTTGTATATATTATATTAATATAATAGAATCGTATGTATCTTATCTCCACAACGATTTTAATATATCTTTTAATAAAAATTAAATAATATTACTATTTATTTTATTTTACCTTTACGTACTAGGAACTATAGTAGGTAGTTAGAATTAAACCCCGGTATAAAAAAATATTTATTTCAAAATTAATATTAATATTTAATTTTCTTTTTCTCGTGGGATTATAACGTTCTTAATCATTAATGAAATAGATTAAGAATTTTTATCGCCAGATTTTTTAAATCACTATTTAAGTCTATACGCTGAACGTTCAAAGTTTATAATTTTATATATAGAATTATAGACTATGCTAAATCGCAAAATTACACTATATAATTAATTACCAATCATAACTGTTATGAGTTCTTCTCGTATTTGTTCGTGTGACATTTTATGATGATTTCTTAATAAAATCTCAATTAGCGTTTTTGGATTTTTGTGTTCATCCTCGTCATTTTCCATCACTGTTTTATTATCATAGTTCATTCGGTTTAGTTCGTCGAAACGTTTATTAATTATTTCATCCGCAAACTCGTTTATGACCTTATGACTCCGGTCGTGTTCTTTACAAACCGACGAGAATTTGAACAAAGTTTTACTTAGGTACCACGGATGTGCTATTCTATATTCCCACGTCTATATAGATAATACAAAAAAATAATATAAAATACGTTTTATGAAATTATGTTTAGAAGAACGAATTGATATTAATTTAATTGATTTAATAATATTCATGAATTACGTGCAATGCTGTTTGTAAATTTTCGATAAACCGATGCTCGTTCTTTTCATTCTGTGCATTGAATTTTACACCCAACGCCGTTTGACCGATCATTTCCATCGTGGCCTTACCAATTGTAACAATTATTTTACAGTCATTCGTATTCGAATCACACTCGTTTTGAAGTTTATCATTAACGACTTTAGCTTCTTTGTAAAAAGTCGGTATAAATGATTTTAGAATCGCATAACTCACGCCTCCCGATACGATTTTTCTACGCAATAATTTTTGGTGGTAGTTATTTGATTTGCATGCGATTATTTTGAACTTAAAAGTACCTAGTATGCTTTACAAACAGTACAAATAGCATAGTAAAATATAAATCATTTGTCACCTGTTTTTCTTCCATTTCTCAATGTCGTCAGTTGAAAATATTCCTTGTCCCATGAGCGATTCTTGTAGGACTACGTATTCTTTAGACTTTCTTAGTAATTTAGGATTGGTGAGTACGAATTCAATGTCTTCGGGTCGCATGAGAAAAATATATAGATTATTGCAAAGCCATATTTTAAAAACCGGTGTTTTCTTTTCAAACCTAAAATGTATTTTTTTTTTTTATTATTTACTTAATATAATATGCATTTTCTTCTTCGTTTTCATATTCGAAACATCTTTTTAAATGAATTATTTATAATGAATTATTACTGAATTTTAACACCAACATCTTCATCACATTACATATTTTACATAATACCGATAACTTTATATAATAATAATTTATCACATGGTGTAATTTAGTATTTTTCTTTTAATACTTGTTTTAAGCTCACTGCTGCCCTATACATAGTTTAACTTAATTATTGTATATTCTTATATCACAGACACAATAATTCAACTTTTTTTTTTAAATTTTTCCTTTCAAAATGAAACTTACACTTCATACTTACAACTTACATATCATCTCCAAAACTGTTTCTATACTAAAAAAAATCTTATAAGTTAACTTTTATACCTCGTTCATTTCAACATAAATCATATAACAAATAATGTATTAATATAAATACGGTACATTACTTTAAGATTTAAAAAACTTACTCTCGATATAATTTATAAATGTTCGTAAATATTTTTTCTGGTCCTTGTATAACTTGTGATATCGAACCTACAAGAAATGATTCCTTAGGACCTGGTATCCGTTTGGCCAACAATCTTCTCCTTCCGCTTTTTGATCTAAGCACCATTATTATCATTAAAAAAACCGACAATAGAATATATATCCAAAGCCACATGAATGATTCGTTCAAATCTATAACCTATACACACGATGTAATTTAAATAAATTACATATATTTATATAATATACATTATTTAAATCCTTATACTTATATAACAAAAAAATTCATTTTTTGTTTATATTCCGCACGTATACTTTAAAATATATTATAGACAAAATTATACCTATTACATTATTAATGTTAATGAGCTAACGAATTTCACAAAGTTTTATTATGTTATTAAAAATCTTTATTACATAAATTATATAATTATAATTTTGTTATTGTATTTTTACCCTTTTTAAAAGTACTTAGGTATACTGAGTAACATTAATTTTATAATACTACAGTTTAGCACATTATTAAATAATATTTACAATAATATATCATATATATGTGGTATATCATTATAATATTTTTAAAACGTTATATAAATGATAAATATTATTAATTTTTATATCATATAATGACTTTTTAAAAATTAAAAATTTCAACATATATCTATCTAAAATTGTGTTTTCCCCTTTAAGCAAACCGTCAAAATAACTATTTCTAATAAATTAAATTTTGAATTTAAAATTTGTTCATTATATTTTTAATTGATTATATTTAATTTTTTTACATTTATAATAAAAAAATATTATAATTAAATTGGCTATAAAAATTATTTTTTATTTATTATTTATTTGACATTTTCTAATCATTAATAAATAATAATAATCTGTCGTGAAAGATAATTTTGAAAAAAAGAAAGTTTTTATATTATAAATTTATAAATAATATTTGAAAGCAATAATTAATTATTTATTTCGATAAACGATTTTGAACGATGTTTAGTTAAATACTTATATACAATATAATGTACCTTACTACATTACAATAATTTTCTAAGGATTGAAATTTTGATACATTATATACGTATTGTAGTATTTTTAATAGTTTTCTACCCTAAATAAAATTGTTTAGGAAATAATATAAAATTATAAAAATAAACTAATATAATATAATCACTAACTAATAGTAGATAATGCAATTCTCAATTGAAATCATACCTCATAATTATCTTGTAATCTTATAATCAAACCATTATTTCAACCTAAAAAGTGGTTTCATAATTTCGTATACAAAAAAAAAAATATATATACGAGTATATATAATATATATAAACAAATTAAAAAACTTTGGCTCAAAATTTAATATAAAATATCCTACGTAAATGTAAATAATTATTTCTCTGGTAAAATTTATAATATACGCGTATTAAATTAATTGTTTTTTCAAAATAATTTTAATATTGCGTAAAATAGTTGCTCCACAAACTATTATTGATTTTCTTTATAATTAATTATTCATATAATATACATGTACATTTTATATACCTATTACATCTACATGCAGCCAATGATGTAAAAATGGAAAATGACGTCATTGTCCTGAAAATGTTGAAATTTTATATATTGTGCGGAAAAATAAGTCAATGACCAATTAAGTTGGGAATGATGTTAAATTATAATTATTTATTTAGTAAACATACATTTTCACTTAAATAGTTAAATATTAAAAATAATTTGGGATATTGCTATGTTATTATATAAATTTTGATTATTTATACGTTATACCCATATAATATAATAGGTACCTATCAATTTAAATGGCTGCACGAATAATATGTATAAATTAACTCAAAACTAAATTCATGAACACGCCATCTCGGGAAATTGGTAGGCTAGGTTTTAAGGTCATGCAAATCCACTGACCATCCGCATTCCGCACCAATATCATGTTTATTGGGTAGGTAGGCGTGCGCAGATTTCAAATTCAGAGGCAGCGGAAAATAAATTTGGCCCATTTTTTGAAAAAATCCAGCCCATAATTTCATTTATTTTATAGTTAATTTTAAGTATCACAATTATATTTAATCGTGTGTTGTTTAAAAAATATTTCATTGATTAAAACGAATTTCTTACAAATATAATGTAATTTAGGTATGAAAATTTAATTTATCTGCAATGATGAAATTTAATAATTAGCAATCCAAAAAAAGATATTCAGGGGCAGCATTTGCTGCATCTGCTGCTCCCGTGCGCACGCCTATCGCCTATGGGTAGGTATTAGGTAGGTATGTCATAGTTACTCTAGCTGGGTATACAGCTAGTCTAGCTGGGTAGCCCAAGATATAAATAGGTAATTAAATATAAAATATATAAATATCACCTGTTGTATTAGAGCATACATTCTCGATTCACGTTCACTATAGTTTGAAAATTGATGGAAAAAGTATTATATTTTGGAACTTATAAAAAGAAGACTACACGTATGAACACGTTTATCACTAGACTCAAACCACGAATAAATAATAAAATAGGTACAGGTACTTATTATAAAATATATTGTAATTATAGTATTATATATAGGTACTAACACATTCTATTTGTGTTAATAAAATATATGTACCTATATATATATATTATTTAATATTTGCCCTTTCCTAGGTAAAATTCATCTCAAATACAATCATCTCAAAAATATATTATATAAATAAGTGTGAAAATCTAGTATCACCATGCAGGTACATCAAAATCATTAAAACGAAAAAATATAAAAAACTATAAAACTTTATAATATGCTAGTATTCTACATTACTTAATGATTTAATATGCAAGTCACTAATCCAATAAAATATATATATATATATATATATATTATATAGTATACATACATTGTTGTTTGACACCACATTTAAAGCAATATATATATATATAAATATTATTTATATATAAAACAAAACGAATAGGTAATCAACACATTTTAAATATAGATCATTAACTCTGTTTTAAAAATTTACATCAATATAACTTAACACTAGGTACTTAAAGTTTATAATTAAAAAAAAAAAAAAATATATTGTAAATATTGACTATATATATATATAAGAAGTGATTTTGCTACAAGTATAAAAAAATATAAGACCTTAAAAAGGATTCTTAACTATATTACAATATGAAAAATTTTTTTTTTAATTTAAAATAATTATATTAGGTAATGATATTAATAATTTATTATATAGTATTTTTCACCGTATGAACAATATTTTATATTTCCCTAGCAAATATAAATACCAGATAGTATTTTTGGATCGATATTTAATTAGTGTTATGTAATATAATATATTATTCTTAAAAAATATAAAATAAATGAAATAATAATTCTGATCAACGATTAAATTTAACGTTAGATATGTTTTTAAAGACGACAAAGTATGACCGTGATTTTTATCCTTAATAAAAAAAAAATACAAATTATATGTAATAAATTAATTATTGTTCCTGAGTTAAAAAGATATACCTATAATAGATAAAAAAAAAATACTATTAAAATTAGTTATTGTATAAATGAATTTAGATATTTTACTGTAATACGTATATAATATATATATATATATATATACAATGTATATAAACACTCTATAGTCAATAATTATAATAATTATAATTAAAATAATAATAATAATAATAAATTATAATTAATAATAATTATTATTATTATTTGCTGGATAAATTATTTTTATAGAGAAATTATTAAATTATCCAATTTAAATGTATATTATAGTATTTTAAGTGCATTGAGATGAATAACATTAAATGATGCTATACCACCTACAATATTCCAATGTAAAAACATGTTCATAAAAAATAGTAAAAATTAAAAAGTATACTTTAAATTTAAAGTAATTTTAGATATAAAATACTTATTATAAAAAAGAAAGATGATACTCCTGCCGCATGGGATACAGGTGTGCAAATCATAGTGTTTAATTTTAATTATAATTTGAATGTTTAAATATTCGAAAAACGATTCTGAGCGAAGTTTAGTCAGATAATGAAGGAATTGAATAAAATTTTGACATTTTTTGTAAAATATTTAAAACGCAAAATTTACATAATGAACTATATAGATAATAGATACACATGTAGTATTTAAATAAACACCCTATGAAATTTTCTAGTCTCTAACTTCAAAATTGTTCGAGTTATCGTCAAATATTGAAATCGAATTCGTCGAAATTTCAGTTTTTGTGAAAAATGCCGTTTTTTCGTCATATTTTCGTCGTTTTTTCTACCGCATAGTGTCAATTTTGAGAAATTCGAAATATGACCTAAGTAAAGTACCAACTACATCCATTTTGCAACCGGAAACATATGCTGTTCGTGAAAATCAAAGCATTAATTCGGGTCGTAAAAGTATTTTCAGACATTAAAAAAAAACCAATTACAACAAAACCAATAACATTCTTCGCTTCGCTCAAAATCTAAAATATAGAGGACAACATTTCCGAGGAAATATAATACGCGTTTTTCGAAGAATTTATCTAAAAATTATAGTTACAGTAATGGAGATTTAAAAATTGTTAAAATAATGCATTATTTTATCAATTTTTAAATCTCTGTAACAATTTGTTAGTTGTTAGACAAATTTTTCGAAAAACGCATATGAGGTTCCCTCGGAAATGTTGTCCTTTATCTTTTTTATAATGAGTATTTTATCTCTAAAATTACTTTAAAGTATACTTTTTAGTTTTTTACTGTTTTTCATGAACATATTTTTATATTGAATTGTAAGTGGTATAGCATTCTCTTAAATTAAAGAACAATTTATGTACCAATAAAGAATAAATATTGTAGTAGTATTCGAATATTCTATTAATTTTTTATCATCTAATCTCTAATTTCTGGTTAGTTATAAAATTAGCCAACAAACCTAACATAGCATTAATGGCTTGTATATAAGTACCTACATTTTTTTATTGGATTTCAGTTTAACTTTTCACTGGTATATAAATTGATTAACATGTTTTTGTCAAAAGTAATTTCTCATTACTTAATGCAAATTATTGAAATTAACAGTATCGCTATAATGGTGTAATGTTTAAATGTAGGAGTATATAATAATTGTCGTATATCTGGCATAATAACCTCTAAATAATATATTTTTTTTTTTATATAAACGTATAGACATCTAAATCCCAAATCTGACAATTCTTCGCTCATAATCGTTTTTCGAATGTAATAATTTATTATTATATTTTATTATATTATATTATAATATATGTGTAATATTCCATTATATTAATACATTCAAATTTTAATCAAAATTCAACACTATCCCCTTTACACCTGTATCCCTTCCTCAATACTATACAATAGTATCAGCTATTCTTTTCTTTTTAGCTTACACTACATTAACATGAGTTTAGTCCTAAACTCCTTAACGTCATATAATTTTGTAGAAACAATAAATACGCATACAAGTATATTATTAAACAATTTTACTACTCTACTAATAATGTTATGACTTATGACGTAGCAACGTAGATACCTAATACAAAGATTAAACATACGAATGTCTTAAATATATTGTCTACCGCATACCTAATTATTGAACATTGACGTTTAATTTATATTATTTATAATTTTAAATAATCTATAGGTATTATGTAATAAACTAATAAAGTATTAAAGTATTAAAGTCATGAAGAATGGTTATAACTTATGAGTTATGACTTATGACTCTATCCCCCATTCCTCTGTATAACTTATAGATCTTGTTACGTAGGTATATGAGTCTATTTCTTAATACCCAATAATAATATTTAAGTTTTTTGTCAGGTATAATATTATGTAATATTATACTTATGCCTATATTATATAGGTACCTACCTTCTATCTACAACAACCTACTGTTTTAAATTTATTTCGTGTCAATGTTATTATTAAATTTACGTTAGGTAATCGTTTTTCATTTCAGTTACGCCGTTTACACATTTCTGCAATATTATTTTAAACTTTTAACGTTATAGGTACCTACTTTTATATACTATAATCAATTCATAAAATCATAACGTTTCCAAACCATACGATGTAGGTATTCGATGTAAATTTAAATTTATTATATTATTGTATCAGTGTAACTTTCTGCTACTATATACGATAATACAATATAGTACTTATGTTATAGGTACATATGAATTAATAATAAATAAATAATATTATATTTAAATATTCTATACGTGGAGGTGGACAGTGGTGTTAAAATTTAATAATCATAATGTAAAAGTAATTACACCTATAGATACATGGTACGTCAAGTAGTAGCTCATAATGTATCGTGCGAAATTATGCAATGTTAACTCGCATAAAACTATAAAGTATAGGTAGAATAATATAATAATAAATATAAATATTATTAAGTGTAAAATTTATTAATATAATATAATAAAATAATATAGTATTCTTACTTTAAGTAAGCTTTATCGGCCAACTATTTAATGTTATAAAAAAAAATAATATGACGCGCGCACTCGACACTGTAAAAAAAACTTAATTATGTAATAATACTGCAGTCTTGTGTTTAAAAAATAAATTTCGTTTATCGTTATTAAAATGTATAACGTTATAATAATTTGACTTTTGTGTTCATTGTTATAACTAAATAATAGAACGTTATTATATATATATTTATATTTTTAACATTTATCTAACATTTTTCATTTTTTTCTTTTATTCTAAAAAATTATTCAATATTTACTAAAATATAAATTTAGATTATTAGATATAGGTAGTTTAATAGTGATTTGACTACTAAACTGGAAATTAAAAAAAAAAAAAAATTGTTTTCAAAAAGTAAGGAACCAGTTAATTACTAGCTAGTCCAGTAATTATATAATAATATGTAAGAAATTAACAACATAAGAATAATTAATATCAAATAGAAAACAAATTATAACAACTATAGATAACTGATGCAAAACAACATAAATTTTAGAAAATGTATTTATTTGACACTTTTACAAAAAAATAAATTGCCTAAACCCAAAAGGCTATATAATTTAAAAATCTTTTAGGGATTTTATAGGCATTTATATTGAACTTAGAGATTTGAAATTTTTATTGTATGTTCATAATATGTGTCTTAATATAAGTGATACAATTTTGGAACTCTTACATCGAAATCTAAATGTAAAATGACTAATGAGTGTCTATACGTTTTATATTTTTTTTATTAAAAATGTAAAAATTCTAGTCAATACATATATAATAATATATTATCTGACTGAAATTCACTCAGAATCGTTTCAATCGTTTCAAATTTTAATCAAAATTCAACACTATCCTCTTTACACCTGTATCCCTTCCACAGCAATATCAGCCTTTTTTTACTTTCTTATTACACAAATATGTATGTACCTATTGATCTTAATAAAGTTATATTATGATTTTTGAACTTTATATACTATTTTTCGTTTAGAACTGTAGAACAAATATTCTGTTATGTACAAAACTACAAAATAATAAATCTACAATAGGTATAATATAATAAATTTAAAACTAGTAACTATTAACCACAATGGGCGATTGATTAATTTTTCATAATACTAAACACGATCTTCTATATTCTGTTTTATTAGTATACCTATATTATTATGGTAATTGTGGACTGGTCATTAACAAAAACAATGCTTAATTAAATACCCATATGCTCATCCTTCGACTTCAATTAAGAGCTGGGTAATTCTTGCCCAAGAACTACCTATAAAATAAATTATAGTCCATAACTAATAAAGAAATAACCATCGTTAAACAATTGTGAACCACATAACTTTATTATCAATAACTACTATGGTATAATATAGGTGCCCACTAGGCCACTACCCAAAGTTGGTGGGTGGTGGCATATATAGTGGTAGGTGTCTGTATAAATTGATTATCTAGGTACTACAATTTGTATTGATCTAGTCTTTAAATTGTATTGATGATTTTAAGTGTTACAGAATTACAAGATTGTCTCCACGAATATCACATATAATGAGAACTATTTTATACAAATTATATTTTATATGATTTAAAAAACCTTAATGATCAATTGTAACATTTCACACACAAATATTTTAATAGAATGTGTATTATTCTTATATACTTTTAACTGTAAATACCTATAGATGTTTCATTGGAGCGATTTTACCTATATAGGTTATATAAGGTATAAAGGTATTTTTTTTTTTTATATAGATATTAAAAAGGAGGATAAAACTATCCGTTCTAACCGGTCATTTCTATAATCTTATGTAAAAATTTAAACCTCGATTTAAAACAACCAAAATAATAAATATAGGATAAGTATTTATAAAAAGGCAACGGAAAAAAAATTATTTCAAATATTCTATTTAAAAGTTCAAACTACATTTCTATAATTTTATATCAAAGTATTCAAAAAAATATGAAAATATTTATATTTTCTTCTAAACAATTTTAAATACCTACTCGCAATACAGTCACTTTTTAAATAAATATATTATTAAGTGGTATTATATACTCTAAAAATATTCAAACGTTTTTTTTTTCTAAAGTATACCCATCCTTCATACAAAATATTTAATTATATTTTGTTCTATGTACTGCAATATTCTTCTGCTTTAATGTACAACTTTAAAAAGTATTATATAGTAAATTTTATCAGTTTTTAAGTAAATTTCCTTAAGATATTAATAGAATAATCACAATGCCTATAAAGGAAATTATACTATTTGTTAAAAAATGAACGAAGCTCATATATTATATTATATATTAGTTAGAGATATATATTTAAATTGTCATCTGGTAATTTAATATTAAAATGAATAAATAACATAATGTCATAGAATAATCTTCACAGTATATCGTTAATATTGTAGTTTTGATTTAAAAAAAATTAAATATAAAAGTTGTAACTACCTATTTTTATTTAATGCTATAATTTTGAAAACAAATATTATTCGTAAATATTAATGTACGATATAAGCCAGAAGAAAAACTCATAAATTAAGGAGATTCGAAGCGTCAATTTTCTTTCTCGGTCTAACACACATAAAAGATAGGGATTTAGACGTTTTCTACTTCCAACATTACGATCGACCTAGTTATGCGATAAGGGATCTGAAAACTTATTTAAATTTGTTAGAAAGTCTACTTTAGATCCACTTTCCCACTTTTTTCATTGTTTTGTCTTAAATTCTTCAATAGTTGAATATTTATAAATTTTTAAATAAAATTTGTTTCAACAATGAGAAGAAAATTTCAAAAAAGTGGAAAAGTCGATCTAGAGTAGACTTTCTAATGAATTCAAATCCGTTTTCAGATTCCTTATCGCATAAGTAGATCGAACATAATGTTGGAAGTAGAAAATGTCTAAATCCCCATATTTTATGTGTGTTAGACAGAGAAAGAAAATTAACGCTTAGAATCCCCTTAAGATAAGTTTTTATCGCATTAGTAATTTAATAAATAAGCTAACAACTGTGTTTAATTTCAGTACATTCTATACGTATACACCTTTACTTAGTAAAATTTACCAATGTACAGTTGATACATACAATAAGATGTATGGTTCACTTTTAATATTGATAATTTCCTCCATTTCAAATTTTTAGTATATTAGATAAATAAATAAAAAAAAAAAAAAACATTTTACAGAAAGGAGAGATTTGGTTTATTGGTTTCACGACAAATTTATCTAAAAAATAATAACTATGTAGTGACAATAAATCAAAAAAATATACATTAAAATTTTTTATCAGAGGTTCTAAAGAGACATATCTATTGTTGACAAATGACATTACAATTAGAGATAATCAATAATAGGTATCAAATAATACTTAAGTAAACAAAGATAATATAATGATAGGATTGTATAAATTAAACTTGCTATTGTTAATTATTTATATATACTATTGTATAATTTGTTAATCTTAGATAATATTATTTAATTTTAGAGAAATAGAACAAAATAGAGAGAAAAAATATAATGTCACTTAAGCTTTACTGAGAAAACTATTTTAATGAAATAGATTTTATGAAAGAAAAAAATTATTTTGATGATTTTTAAAAGTAAAATATAACTTTGTTAAAAATTAACAAATAGCGGTAATATAATGAGAAAATGAAGAACATGATTGGTCTGGATTTTTAAAGAGGTGGGAGGAATAAAAGTAGAATAAGTCAAGAGTGTTTAAAAATATTTCATTATTTCAGCTTTGTTGAATTTGAACTCTGGCCAGGGACTAGTCTTCTTAATTCTACTACTTTTGTTTTCTGTCACTTTGACAGTAGTAACAGGATCCTTAAGTGCAACTGGCGTTTTGGAGACTTCCAAACATTGAGGGAACATGGCAAAGAACTCTCTGAGTTTGGCTTCCTAATTTCAATATAAATTTTAAAATATTTATTATATAAATCTTAATTTAATACACACACTAACCGAAATTGCATTTGGTTCGGCTACTGTTGTTGTTGTTGTTGTTGTTGTTGTTATCATTGATGGAGATAAAGGAGGTTGGTGTTGTAATGGAGTTGTCGTCATAATGATTGGGGACTTTGGTGAACTGTATCGTTCAGGAAACATGTTGAAAAATTCTTGAGTCTGAGAAGTCTTTAAAAAATAATAATAAATTATTCAATAATTAAATTATATAAGCTAGTAATTTATATAAGTTAATTACAAGATTAATTGAACATTCTTTTTTTCTTTCTGGTGTAAAAATAATTGCTGGATCAATTAATTCTAATGAGCTTGGTGGCAATTTAGTGTTTACTGGGACAGAATTACATTTTACGGGCAATAATTTTTCCGGTCCAGATTTAGTTTCAGTTGATGGTGATTTAGAATTCTTAGGAAGTAATTTAGTACTCTGTTTAGAATTTTTGAGTGGTTTTTTTTTCATTTTTTTCTTAGCTACCCAATTCTTCAACTGTCTATTTAATTAAATAAATATTTTTATTTGGTTAATTAATTAAAATTTACAGACTAAATGGAAAAATAAATAATATCAATTACCTGATAAATGGTAATACCATGTAAAAGGAATGTTTCTGATTTTGACTTTTAGCAGCTATATGATCCCTTCTGTTTGATGGTAGTTTATCTAAAGCAAACCATTCAATTGATCCGATCTCATTCCGTGTTTGAGGAGAAAATTTGGTTTTCATACTAACTCCAGGTACGATATATAGTCTATTTATCTGATCATTTAACACAGTCTCAATATAATCATCCTTGTTAATGGAATTACTAATGTCATAACCAATTTCTTCATAAACCTATGAAATACATGTAATCAATTTATAATTAATTTTAAAATTTAATTTTTAATTTTTGATAATATTACTTCTCTAACTGCACAACTTAGTGGATCCTCGTCTTGGTTAACTTTGCCTTTTGGGAAACCCCAAGATGTTTTGGTCCAATAACTTTGGACCAATAATACTTGTGTCATATTTTCATTTAATAGAATAGCACCATATGTTGGTACTGATCTTTTATATTCACGCCATTCTTTAAGAACATCTAAAACTTGTGATTCTCGACTTCTTAAAAATGGAATATGCTAAAAGAAAAGAAAAAAACAAATATTTTATATAAACCTAATTATATTTCCTTTTATTTAAATTTTATTTACTAAATTCCATGTAACTAACATGTAATGCAATATAGAAAAATATAATTTTAGATTAGTAAAAATTATTATAAAGCATAAGTGTAACAATGACATAGCCATACAAAGAATTAATAAAAATAAATCAAAAATTTTTTGTACTTAATATAATATACTATTTTAGATTCTGAGCGAAGCCAAGAATGTATTTAAAATATTTATTTGTTAAGACAAATTAAAAAAAAAAAAAAAATCATAATTAAATAACTATTAAACTATTAATACACTAGACATAAAATACTGATCATTAAATAATAAAGTGATTTTTAAAAATTAATATTAAAAGAATGCATGAATAGAATAAAAGTAAATAATATCATTAATATTTATCGAATAGAAATTTTTAAAAAATATATGCAATTACCAATTATATTTTAACTTTATTAAAACTAATGAAAAATATTATTTGACCAAAATTAAAATGTAATAAAAACAATGCAAATTTTACCTAATAACTTTTGTAACTTATCATACATATCCAATGTAATTTTTTTTCTAAGAGGAAAATGATTATTTAATATTTACTTAACTATGTAGGTATTCCTACTAATTTTCCTAATTTTATATTTTAAAAGTAATTTCAATTTTATAAAATGTATTTATCATTGTAAATCATGTCAGCATGAATATAAGTATTACAAAATTCTAATAAACTAATTTTAAGATAAAATTAATATATCACTCCAAAAAAATTATAGAATCTATATACCTACGTTTGTTTTGTTTTAACAAGTCATTTTATAATATAGTAAGTAAATATTTCTAAACCAATATTAAAAATATGATTTATAAGTATAAAATTCATTTTAATTGGAATATTTTATTTATACCTACCAAGTTATTAAATTAATAAAAAATTAAATGATATCACGGTTCAGATTTTATAGCATTTCCTAATTATTATAGAATACCAATAAAAATAGCAAAGTAAACTATAAATTAATTTTATTCGCCAGAGATTCCAAATGTGAAATTTTTTATTTTTTGCATATTAGAAGTAGGTATTTTAGATTTAGATTTTAGGTATTATGTAGATTTATTTTGTATTTTTCATAAATTTAGATTATTTTAAATGTAATACCTATAGGAAAATATAAAAATAACATTCATTTAAGTGAATGCATAAGAAAAATATGATTTTATATTTATATTTCTAAATAATTATATTAGTTGCAAACAAATTATGTTTATAATGAATATAATTTTAATTTTTTATATAAAGGTCTTAGTTTACAACTTATAAAATTATATTATATTATGGATATTAGTTTAAAAGATAAAATAAACTGTCAGTAAAAAATAATAAATTTAATAACATATATATATATATATTTGCTATTGCTGATATTATTAGGGAATATTATAGCACATATTTTAAGGTTTTTTTGATATTATAGTTAATGTTTCATTATTTTTTAGAGCTATAAAATCCGAACTCTGGTTATTGTTATTTATGTTTATAAAACATATAAGATACCTACAACATATCATTTATATTATTTTATTCATAATTTATTAACCAATGGTAATAAAAATATAATATGTAAAAGTACCTCAAATGTTTTTTCGGAATTTTAAATCATAATATTAAATAAAAAACAACTTAATTGTACGAATTATAAATACAATGATAGATTTCAATATTGTAACAAATGACTCTCATATATTGGTAAGAAATTTTATCATTCACAATATAATACGTAGTTATATGCTTATATAATATAATATTTAATAAATGATTATACCAATATCAAAATCATAATTTATTTATAATTTAAATAAAAATAGATTCAAGCAAAATAATTACCCGAAACATAAGCACCGCAAATTGGTTGATTCCATATGGTTTTAAATTATGTTCATCACAATAAAAATCGATGTAAAACCAATGGGCCAATTCAATTTGAAAACAAATTCTTATTAAATTTTGTCTTTCTACCTCGGGAACATTGATTACAAATCGGCTGAAAAAATCCAGTTAAGATCAAAGATTAGATAATGATGAATTGTGAAGACAATAATAATACTAAGAATAATTATTTATTATTATACAAACCAGCTGAGGTCATCGAGAATTTCTTTAGTTAGCTTGTTTTGTTTTTGTTGCTTGTCTCCTTTTTTTAAAGTGACTGGCTTCATCTCGATGATCATTTTTTTTTTTCTATTATATACTATTGTTATATAATAGTTACAACACAGAGTATAATATATTCTATGCTTATAATATAATTGTATAATTAAGATGCGTTAAATAAATATACGCTAGCTTATCGAATAACGTATCCGTTAATATTATGTAGAAACACAATGCAAAACGGTCGATAAAATCAAAATGAAAAAAAAAAAACAAAAATTGTAATACCCAATTGTTTCTTTTAAAAAAATTAACAAAATAATATGTCGTAACATTAATATCACATCACTGGTATTTATTATAATTTTTAATATAATATATAATTTAAAAATTATAAATAATTACATGACTAAATGCCTTAGCTAATACTGTCTCTCGAGTCACTAAGTGCCCGCGTGTATGTTGTGAACATTTGTTTCGAAAAGTTTTAAAAACGAATCAATCGACACGGCCATTTAAAATCGAAAATTTTCCAACAGTAATAAGACGAAGAAAAAACGCACACAGTCATTTATTATTCTTAAATTATTGTATACACAGTAACACAGTTATATTATTATAGGCTTATAGATACTTTTTGTAGTTCCTAAAAGGCAGCTGCTGTTTGCGACGCAATTTACTGACGTCACGGCAGTTAACTATCATTGTTACGAACAAAACAAGAGAAAGCCAGAAAGCTAACAGCTGATTGGCCGTCATTTATTCTCCTTTCATTATTTCATTATTATTCCCATACGGTCACACTGTTCACCTTCTATATTGTGGAATACGCCATACCCCATACATGTCACAAAACACAGAAACAGAACTAAAGCTAATTATTAGTACCTAATTTAAGATTTTTTAGTTTTATCTTTTATACTTTCCAATTTCTATTTTAATCAAATTTCATTTTATTCACGAATTTAAAAGCACGAAATCGAAAGTGAATATATTAAATGTTAGGTATAAATAAAAAAATTATACTACCTATTCTACTATAAAATATTTATAATTATAAATATAAATATAAATATAATTTGTAATTATATTTCACAATAAAGGGAAGACGGAAATTTTTCATTAAATAATTTTTCAAGGATTATTTTTATAAAACTAATATAGATTTTAAATTTAATTTTTGAATTAATTAAAAAATAGATTTAATAAATTTGTATGAACTATGATGGTATAAGACCAATGAACATGTATCATTTTATTAACAGATTTTAACTTATTCAAATTTTAAAACAAATTAATGTATTCATTGACATTTTTTCAAAATAACCCAATACCCCAACCCTCTAAAAAATTTTACTGCATGCGCTCTTGCAGTAAAGTATATTTTTTTATTATTCTATAAAAATATTCTATTTAGGTACCTATAGGAATCACAATAAAATTATAATATAACTACCTACTACCTATATAATAATTTAGATTCTCTAATCAAATATGCCTGACCGCCATCATCAAAAATTGATCAAAATGGTTCTAATTGTGAATCATAGACCTTATATCTAGTATAAGATCTATATTGTGAATAAAATATAAAATGTGGTATGTGGATAAATGGATTAGTAATTTATTATAAGTATATCTAATTATTTATTAATACCTATCACTCTATCAGTATTTTTTTTTCTACTTCAAAATCAAATAATCAATGAATTTTATGATCATAATAATTTATGTATTTATTATAAATTATAATTAAATAATAGATTATATTTGTTTAAAAAATTTGGTTAAATCAAAATGCCAATACCACTTTCAAACACTAATCACATAAACCAATTTTAATTTTTTCTAAATGAGCTATTAATGGGTTTATCATACCCAAAACACAATAAATATTTTTTAGAATTTCCGACTGCAATAGTTTTTTCCCAATCGTGCATTGTCTTATTTCCTTCACAATTGCTAACACTTTGTCGGTAATATTCTGTACGTAATTGCACTTCCGTTCTTTTAACTCATTCGCCTAAATAAAACGAGATTTAATTTTATTAATATAAATTATTATCATATTAGGAAGGTAAGTATGTTATTAAACTATTTTTATATTTTATAAATTATAATAATTAGAAATTAGATACAAAATTTCGTTTGTCAATGCATATAAAACTAACTATTATTATAAATTCTTTTAGACGTTTTAAAATATTTAATGAATCCTCTATATTTTCTTGTACGTTATGTTCAAGTTTATTTAGTTTTTGAATGCTATTTAAACTATCTTCTTGTTTTATTTTCTGATTTTCTATTTCCACAATTAATCGTTCTTTTTCCAATTTTGCCATTTCATTTTTTTTTGTCAAACTTCTTATTTTTTTATTCATAAAATGATTTTTATTTGATGGCAAATGTTTTATTAATTTTGTATTGTTACGTAGTGTAATGTATTTCTCTATTTCGTCGTTTATTTCTTCGTTTACATTACGTATTTTTTCAACTTTCTATACATAGTTAAAATAATTAATTTTTTTATGACTTTTTCGAGTCATAAGTTTAGGACGAATTTAATATTTTTAATTATAAATTGTATGTACCGTAACCATATCGTAATACTCATTTATCTTCTGTATGAAATCTGTTTGGTCACATTTATGGTTCATTAATACCACTTCAAACATTTTTGCTAAACCGCTTTCTTGTTCGTAATTCATTCTCACGTTTTGGCATACGAACATTTGATCAACAGCGAATAAATTTTCTCGAAGATTTTTCTTTTATGAACAGCCAATGTATAAAAAATGAAATTTAAAAAATATTAATCATTCTATCATTATTTTATAGACGCCACGGGAAATCCAAAATTTACAATTTATTTCTGTTGGCTAAGTATTACTATAAATACGCATTAATTATAATATGAAAAAGAAAAGCTGATACCGCTGTGGAAGGGATACAGGTCTAAAGAGGATAATATTTAGTTATGATTAAAATTTGAATGTAATGAGAAATCATTAGGTACATTCGTGAATCGTGAAAACGATTAAGAGCGAAGTTCATCAGATAATAAATGTATTGATTAAAATATTTACATTCATACAGGATACAGTCTCTACAATATAGTTCTCTATATTAATTTATTCAATATTAATGCAATACCATAAAGCCTCTAAATAAGTCACCTAAATACCCAATCTGATAGTACTACGCTCAGAATCGTTTATGAATGTATTAATTTATTATTGCATTCAAATTTTAATCAAAATTCAACACTATCCTTTTTAGACCGTAACCCTTCCACGTCCGGTGCATATTAGTTGGGTTCCGAGTTTTAAAATATACTGTACTAATTGGGTCCCAGGTTGTTAACTAAACTGTACTAGTTGGATCCTGTATAAAAAATTGGACTGTACTAATTGCGTCCGGTTATGTATCATATTGTAATTTGTAATACCTAGTAAATTCTCAGAAAAACAAACATTTCCCTTCTTATTTTAGCAGACTTAGGACTGTCTGTAACTTTTCATCTATAATAGTTACAGATATAGTTAAAAAAGCTGTTTTTCTTTCTGATTCCAAATAAAATTTTGGTGTCAAAATACAAAATAAAAAAAGATTTTATTACTGTCTTTAAATGCCAATTTTATTACATATTATAGAGCTAAAAACGAAGATTTTAGGAAATATTATATTTTCTCAATTAATTAACGTAACCGTTCCAAAATTTTATCGTGTATATAGTACATATGTGAACATCCAATAAAATTGTCAAATTCAATATTGTAAGAGTTATCGTAAAACATTAAAGTCGAATTCAACGAAATTTCAGTTTTCGTGTAAAATGTACATCAATTTCCAATTATCTACCTTAAAAATTGTCCAAGCACTTTTTAATACTTACCTATATATTCTATATAGATAATCTATAATAACTGTTATATACCTACCTAACTACCTCTACCTACCTACTCGAATATTTTTATGTTTATAATTTATCCGTAAATTTGTTATATTTTATACTCGTAAATCATCAATGTATTGCGAAACAGAAGATATCTTGTCCATCAGAACGATCTTACGCCTTTCCTTCTCGGCTGCCGCCTTGTGTTTGCCCTCTTCGAACGTAGAGTTTGCTTTCAGTTCGTCGATCATCCGGTCGTATTGAGCTCGACGATTTTCGTACATGGCCTCTTTCGCAGACCGTCGCACGGCATATAACATAGTCGATTGATGTTTCTTTGATTCCAACGCGACTATTTCTTTCTGGTATTGGACGATCTGCTGGCCAAAATCGCGAAGTATACCGTCGTGTCGTTCGCGAGCCTGTCCATACTTAGCCTTTGCCTCTTCCTCGACCGTTTCCAGCCGACTGTGGTCGGACCTCGCGGCGGCCAACCGCCTGTTATACTGTACCAGTAACTCTTCGTATTCGAACCTGCGTCCGGAAATAACGAGTGATATTCGTATGAATATAATTATAATTAATATAATAATATGTTAAATGTATAATATTATTATATGTATTGCGCATATCACAAACTACGAAATTATTATAGACAGTCATATTTTGTATATGTACCTAATATCAATCGTTAATTCCCTCCATAGCTTCATCGTTCATCGAACAATACAAAAACAAAAATCAAGGTAAAAAATTCAAAACGTCAGAGCAACATCAGAACTCAACAATTATTTAGAAATTTCGGTTTACAGATTTAAGTTTTTATTCGAAATAGGTATAATAGGGAGTACTACATAATAATAAACGATTTTTATTTCTATCTGAGATCTGGCCAAAGTGTATGTTATGTTAGTAACTTCAAGTTAAACCTGAACGATAAGGTGCCACTGCCCTCGTACACTTTTGGTTGTTCGTCTGCTGCGTACTCATCGTCGTGGCCGGCAAGCAATTTTAACGCGTTTTGTTCAAGCTGTTTGCACGTGACCCAATCCATATTTATTTAATATTTAATATCTATTATCTTTAGTTATAAATTTACAACATAATGTGGTTACTGTCGTTTTGTTTACATGCGTTGATTATTGTATAGTGTTGTCATGCGAATATTGCGAAATTCTGTGAATGTGAATGTAATGAATGTATATAGGGTACGCGACACGCGTCAGTTCACGACTGTGATGACTCGAAGAACCCGCCATTCGATTTAAATCACAATGACTGGACGACATGTTGCCAACCTGTAATATCGTAAAGATAATATTTTAATTTACAGAAATACGAAACACGATAACACGAATTATCAATACTCTATGAACATTTTTCATACCATGTGCTTTTGAATGATAAAATAAATTAAAACATAAAATAATAAACAAATCGTTTTTTTTTTTTTTTGACGTTTACTATTATTTATTTGAGATCTAGGAACTAGGAAGAAATTAGTAAATTATTATCGTTATTCTATCCGTTGACAAAATCATAACACTTTTTTACTCTTAAATACTCATATTTAAATCTACAAAATGCGTATAGACACTTGTTATTTTTGTTCTTCCAAAATATATCCTGGACATGGAATGCATTTCGTAAGAAACGATTGTAAAGTGAGTGTACCCAATGATCCAACACATTATCAACTCGTGCGACTTGTTTTTTAATTGTTAATTTTTGTTAACGTTATTTAATGTAGGTGTTCAAATTCTGTCGCTCGAAATGTCACAGAGCGTTCCAAAAGAAGAAGAATCCAAGACGTGTTAGATGGACCAAAGCATACCGTAAAGCGGTCGGTAAAGAATTAGCTGTCGATCCATCATTTGAAATTGAAAAGAGACGTAATATACCCATGAAATATGATAGAGAATTTTGGCAAATGTCTAGTGAGTAAACTGCTTATTTAGTTTTACAACAATAAACAATATAAATAAATGAATTAATTGTACAAATAGTGGAAGCAATTAAGAAGGTTACAGAAATTCAAAAGAAACGTCAATCTACTTATGTAATGCAGCGATTACGTAAGGGACGTGAAGTTGAACAGCACAGAGACGTACGAGAAGTCCAAAGAGACATGGCATTGATTAGATCTCCAGCTGCAGGTATTGTATAGTTTTTTTTTTAAAACTAACTAACTTCATACATTATTTTACTTAATTCTAATGTATTAAACAAAAAGTACATTTGAAATACATTATTTAATACAATTAAATAATTAATGAAATTTTAAATGTTGAAAATAATATCTTGATATGACCAAATTATGTGTGATTAATTCTATTATTTTAGTTAGAATTGTAAATAATAAATAACTAAATTTCATATTGATATGTAATTAGTTATTACTATTAAAATATAAAACATTTTCATTATTATAGATTCTGAGCAAAGCAAATAATGTATTGGTTTTACAATGATTTGTAAACTCTTTCACTCTAAAATAATGCTCTGATTTTCATGAATAGCATATGTTTCTGGTAGGAAAGTAGATGTAGTAGGTACTTTATTTAGTTTATTTTTTTGAATTTCTCAAAATTAGACATATGAGATAAGAAAAACTACCAAAAAATGATGAAAATACGGCATTTTTCTCGAAAACTGAAATTTTAACAAAATCTATTTCAATATTTCACGATAACTCGGGCAATTTTGAACTCGTGACTTGAAAATTTAATTTGGTATTCAAATATGTATTATATATACATGATAAAATTTTTCTACAAAATATTGAACTTTGAATATTCACTAATATATTCTCGTTTTTATTTATAATGTTTGATAAAATTGGTATTTTTAGGTTTTAAGATTAAAAATTTTACTGAAATATATTCACATATTACAACATGTTACCAAAAAATTAGAAAAATTCCAATGATTAACCATTGTATACAAAAAAAAAAGATTTTGAGTGAAGTTCAGTCAGATAATGTAGGCATTGATTAAAATTTTGATATTTTTTATAAAATATTTAAAATGCAAAATTATATCACACATATAGAGACCATATAGGTACATATATGGACATATAGTACATAAATAAACACGCTATAAAATTTTCAAGTCTATAAGTTTAATATAAATGCTCATAAAATCCCTTATCACCTAACTACCTATATCCCACAGAACTTCGCCCAAAATACTTTTTTTGAATGCAATGGTTTATCATTGCATTCAAATTCTAATTAAAATTAAACATATGATTTGCACACCTGTATCCTTGCGGCAGGAGTATCAGCTCTTCTTTTTTATACTTTAAACAGCTATAAAAAAAAAAAAATCATAAATGTAATAATTCACAATTAATTGGAACTGAATTAAGTAAAATGTATTTAATCTTTAATAAAATTTAAATATTTTTTTTTAAAAAATAGCAATTTTATTTAACATAGTAAAATATTGAAATATAATAAGAAGAATCCATATAAATACTTTAAATATTGATTTTACTGAAATTTTAACTTTAAACACCTATAAAAAAAATTAATACTTGATATTTTCCTAATATTTTGGAAATATGTTAAGATATATATATCAGTATGCTTCAATGAAATTTTCCAAATTTTTTGACTCTTATTATTGTTTATTGTAAAAGTATTGAGAAAAATACTTTAAAAAGTACTTAAATACTAAGTTTTACTTAAATACTTTTATGGATTCTAAGATTTTCGTTTAAACTAAAAATATCAACTTTCAACAGCTATAAAAAAAAATTGAGTCAGGGATCTATCTAATATTTTGATATGATGTTAACTAATATGTAAGTATACTTAAGTAAAACATTTTATACCTTAATGCCCAAAATTACCAATTTTATTAATCATTTATAGTAATTCATTATATATACGTAAAAACGAGAATTTTACAAAATATTCAAAATTTTAAATTTTGTAGAAAAATTAACATAACGGTTCCAAAATTTTATCACATACAAGTATATATAGTACCTATGTCAACACTAAAAAATTTTAAGTTTTCGCGTTAATTAAGCTTTCTTCAGTGATGGTTGATCTCAACCTTATCTTCAATCTAAGTAAATTAATTAAAGGAAATGCATAGTATAAAATAATAATTAAAGCCAATAATGCATATTTAATGAAAATCAAATGATAGCAAATAAATAATTATTTAATTTGAAAAAAAAATTGAATTCTATTTTATTTTCATGTTAAACAAAAGCTATTTAGTATTTATACTAGTACTAGCAATGTAATAATAAATAATATTACAATACTAATTCAAACGTTCATTTACAATTTTAAAATAAAATGTAAAAATGATTGAATAAAAATAGTATTCTAAAAAAAAATCCATCACTTACTATCTCATTCTCATACAATCAAGTTCAAAAATTATGATAATAATTGTAGGTATATAAAAACTGAGCCCAAGGGGGGAACCACCTATCGCCCTCTCCTATAAAACAGCCACTGTTCCACAGCAATATCAACTTTTCTTTTTTAATAATATTTTTTAAACTATTTATATTAATATAAATAAATGACATTTAATATATTTGTACTCAGTAAATATTACTAAAGTGTATTGCATAATTAATTGGGCAATAAAATTGTAAATTCATGACTAAATATAAAACTATGAAATAATATTTTGTATTTTTAATTAAACATTTTGATGTAATTAAGTCATTACATTAAATAATTTTTTAGTTTTTTCTTGTAAATTAATTAATTCTTAAATAATATATCTTATAAATATATTTCATATTTCTAATCTAAAGAAACTTTATATATGCAGTAAATTTTATAAGAAGTAATGTAAGTTAAATAATCAATTGTTTGTTTTAGGACTTAAACAACGTCTGGCAACTGAAGAAAAACTACTTGAAGAAGAACAGGAAAATGATGTGGAGATGGTAACTGCAACAGAAGACGAAAATAACATAGATCATAGTAAATTATCTTATATAAAAATTTAAAATATATGGTTTTGTAATATTATTACATGCACATTCATTATGTTATGAGTAATTATTTACCTAAGATATCTATACCCAACCTTATTTATTATTATTATTATTATTATGGTGTAACAATGAGATAAGATACAAAAAACATAAATCCACCCATAAGTCTTCTAAATAATTTAACCTTATTTCCATTATTGTATTATTTTGATAGTTTAAAAGAATTAAAAAAACCTTTTACACAACATTCAAAATGCGTATTTCAACGTTTGTTTTGTTTTCAATAATTGGTAAGTTTATATTAATTAGCATATTAAATTTTTTTATTACATCAATAATTAATAATTATATACATATATTTTAAAATATGACTAAATAATATTGTGAGACCTAAAATATTTTATTAAATTTTTCAAGTAATTATATCTATTCTTAATGAAACCGAAGCAAGAAGGAAAATTTTAAAGGGTAGAAAAACAATTACTCGGACATATTACAGTAAGTACTAAGGTGGATAAGATACCTATTACATTTTATTTATTTTACTTCCATAAATTTTATTAATTATAAGTTAATTTTTTTTAAATATATAGTATATTAAATTATAAATTGCACGCAATAAAAAATGAGAAAGTTATAAAAACTTTTTGTAATATAAAGGGTGGGTCATAGGAATAAGGATAAAAACAAATAGTCATAATAGGTATATATCTTAATCATAATTTAATATTTCCTTATATCAAAATTAAAAATATTAAACTACTTTTTAATAAATAATCTACATCGAACGTTGATAACTTTTCTATGAACTTCCAAGTATTAATAATATTTACAATATTAATTTTATATCTCAAATCTTAATAAGTATAAAGTATTTATTTTTTTAAAACATTTAAATGAGACATGATTTATTAAAGGAGTACACATTTAGTTTTAATTATTTAAAATTATTCAGTATGGTATTTAATAAACTATATAATATTGTTATATATTAATTAAATTTAACTTTTATTTTAATAAATTATGAATAACAATTTATAGATTAAAAATAGTATAAAATATATATATATATTATATGCTATCAAAGTTATAAGTAAAATAAAATATAAATCACAGGAACATATACGTTTTTCATTATTTACTTTGTTTAAAATAATATATTTCTATTAAAATCGCTATAATTAAAATTTATGAATCAGAGTCATTGGGGATACCGGCTTGGTTGTCAATCACGTTCACTGGGCTCGTAATTCTGGGTATTTCAGGAATAATATTTGCTGCGTTACAAAAATTCATAATAATCAACAATCAACCTCCACGTTCAACACCCTCCACTATACCACTTACATCATGAAGCCATATTGAAAAAATAGGTTACATTGAGAAACAGATGATGAATAATTTTTGTCAAATTTTCTTTTAGTGTTGCATACACACACAAACACATGCAATAAATTAAAGTGACCAAAAAATATAATATAAATGTAACTATTTTTTAATTATTTCATTGTACATACAAGAGAATCCAAAAATTTTTGTATTGATTATTTTACTATTAAATACAATTCAAATATATGTATTTGGGTGTTTTTTTTTTTTTTTTTAATAAATTAGATTAAAATAAAAACATAAATTAACTTCATATAATACAAAATGTATTACATTTTTGTTTATTGTATTAGGTATTATAATTACACTTTACAAAACTAAATAATTAATCGACAGATGTTATTTATTCACGGTTTTCTAATTTCTTCATATAAGTATTTAAATGAATTTACGAGTCCTGCAGCGGTACCAATACAAAGAAAACCAAACCAGAGGCGATCTACCAATCCACGCTTCAGGTAAACTGGTACATCATCAGGAGTTTGGAATATTTTTTGCCATTTCTTTATTTCTTTTAATTTTGGATCCATATGAAGAGTTTGGCTACAATGAATATTTCTGGATAGTGGTTTTGTTGCTAATAAAACTTTACGCATTGACATTTTGTCTGGCTGTAACAATAAACAAATAAATGTATATTACACATGCAATTCACTAACAATGAGATAACGGAGAACGGACAAGTAATCACAATACTAATAAAATAAATAATATGTCACTAACTATTTAACTAGGAATAATACACAATTGAAATCAAAATGGTTGTTATTAGTTAATAACGAAAAAGGAATTATTTAATAAAACAATTCTAATGTAGGTAACGATGTAATAAAAAATATTCATTGAACTTGTTTTATATTACTGAATTTTGTTTGAAAACTGTTATTTCCTTAAACAATAATTAAGAACACCAAAAGTTTCCATTTTGGAAGTTAAATAAAAATAAATTTCTTCTAAGACTGTCATGAAACAATTTGAATACTTACATTTACTCGACCGAACTAGAAAAGAACAGAATTTGCAATTTAATCGATCGTCAGGCACTTAATTCCTTGTTCGTCACAGCTTGTGTATGTATATTGTATACTGTATAATATAAAATTACAAAATACAAATATACAATGTAAAAACGAAAATTACCTATCGCCCTATCGGTTTAATCTCAATAACCTTGATAAAATAATTTTTTTTAAAACATATGGTACATGGAAGAAAAATCATATTACAGAATTTAATTTATACCACGGTTTAAGATCTTAAACCGTGATTAATACATATGTAATTACAAATTTTGAATTTATTTATTATTTATTTATATATTATAAGAATTTACCATTGACTATAAAAAACAAAATATGGTTTTTATAATTTATTAATGTGAGTAAATTAATAAAACAAGTTTTTTTTTTAATTTTGAATAATTATAATATAATTACAAAATATTTAATAATACTCACCATATAGAAAAAAAAAAATTATAACGGATAATTTTATTAATTTACCAACTTTTTAGTAATACCATTGATTATAAATAGTATTTATACTATCTAATCAATGGCAATACATAGATTAAATTTAAAAAAGATTATTCTTGTTGGTATTTAATAAGGGAATTCAATCGAAATATTTTTTGTATATCGTATATTCGTATGTGATAGATAACATTATACAACACATGTTAAGGAATTAAGTATCACTAATAAAATAGGATCAAATTTATAATTTATATGTTTGTTTTTAAAATATATAGCACATGATTTAAAAATAAATAAAATCAAAGAAATTAACAAAGTAAAAAATTAATTTTTATCATTATATATTTTTCCTTTTTTTTCTGTTTAGTATTTTTAATATTACATATTTCAACAAAACATTTTTTAGTTAATTTTTTAATATTTAATATTTTAATATTAAATTTTTTAATATAATTATTTTTATTATTGCACTTTAAATGTTACATAAAAAATAATAAAAAAATAAACTATACAAGCATTATAAATTTAAAAAATAAAATGTATAATTAATAATATTATTAAATTCTAAGTGTTAACTAATTTTGTGATGATTTTTAGTAGATAACATAATTCAATTTTTTATACATAAGGATCATTTTAATAGTACAATTGGATATAAAATAAAGTGAAACAGTCTTTTAGCACATTTTACAAATTCATCGTCAAACGATTTTTGTCTGACATTGTTGATGGTTTGTACATTCGAACATGTCAAACACCCAATAGCATTTACTTGCACAAATGGATTTTTTGAAGTCAATACACCAAATTTGTTTCCAGTTAACTGACCAGAAAACCATACATGATCATTTTCTTTTAAATACTTTGTAGCATTGTCCATTATTGTATCACGGCTATTAGTTATTAGTGTTGTAATATCACCATTATTTCCCCAAACACCAGCATTTTCCATTTTTATTTCTATTTCATAAGTATAATGATTCCATTCAGCCACGTGGCAAAGATCTGATAGTTTTGAGCTCATATTACAACCATAATTTTCGGGACACATAGAAAAACGTTTTCCCAGCAAACATGTCAATGGACTCGAGATAATCTAAAATTAAAAATTAAAAATTAAAAATCTTCTGGGTAAAAATAACCTTTTTAAACAACTTACTTTTGGAAAAAAGCTCAATATGATTAAAACAGGATTATATACTGAAACAACTTTAGTTGTTTTAATGTAACCATCCCATTGGACACTTTGGCCAATTAATTGTGAACAATCAATATCAGTTAGCACAGTAGTTGCTTGAGAATTTATTTTAATATCTTTATTACAATACTCAGAAAAATCACTGTAGGTCAAGTGATGTTCAGCAGGGGGCTCAATCCATTGTTGTATACGCTCATAGTTGTTAAAAACACAAATAGTTATACCGATAAAAATGACAATAATCTATAACAATAATCAACAATTATTTTTATGATAAATACTTAAAACATTTTTCTAAATACCTGTAAATATAAGTAAAATTTATCAGTACGGAATCCTTTCCTTTTAAAATACTGTAAAACTATATGCAATATCCACATAGCAATTAGAACAATGGGTAATTGTATAATTTGATAAATTGTTTCAAAGTCATTGCCAATAGTCACAAATGGGAGAAAAATTCCGGTAATCGGAAAAAGTATAAAAACACATACTAATGCTAATATACTACGAACTAATCCATACCAAGTAGATTCTATAAAAATAAAATTTATTTATTTATTTATAAATAATATATATATATAAAATTGATAAAAAATTGAAATTTATTATTTTTATAATGTACCTTGTGATGCAACCAAAGCCATTTGCCACCATGAAAGTGTCATGCAATGCGGTATCAAATCAGTATAAATTCCTCTCCAATTATTACGTGCTGCCATTTTAACCATAATTGCTGGTAATATTAAATAAAATAACGCCCTAAAGTTCAGACAAAATTCAACTCCATTTCCTAAAAATAAGTCAACATTTAAAATTTAGTATGACTATAAAAAAATGTGATAACACTTACCAATGACATAAGATGCAAATGTTGGTACATGTAAATCAAGAAACCTCCATCCTTTACTAACTACTGTATCAGTTTCATATGGATATTTTGCCAAAACATTGACACAGAATGATAATAAAGCAATCAAATCAATATTTTTAGTTTTGCCCAATTTTGGACCAGACAACTAAAAAATAAAATAATTATATTATTTACTTGAAAATACTAAAATTAAAAAAAAAAATATTAAGAATTGTATAAATTGGAAATTGATCATTTAAGTTATTTAAATACATAATAAAATAGTATGCTTAAGTATAATTACCGAAAAAGAATAAAGCGTATAAAATGTTAAACAGATAGATACAACGGTTAGTTCAGATTGAAACATTGTATCTGAATCTATTACTGTCTTCATGAATAAGTGTGCTCCTAATGATGCGAAAAAAAAAACATATGGTTTAAGAGTGTTCATTAAGTGCCTGTATTCTGCTTCTTGAGCACTGAGACAACCACCACTATAAGTTATGAATAAATTGGACCACTGACGGAAACGACCATAATCTCGTTTTGCACACAATGCACATACTGTGGCAACTACCATTGTAAACAATGATCCATAAAATAGAATATAAGGTATTAACAGACAAATTCCATCCAAGCCCAATATAAAACATAGAATTGCTGTTATTAGTGTTGGAGTATGAAAATATAATAGTGGATTTAATGGCAATTTAGAGAATTTTTTGTTCAGTCTCTCTTGTAGGCAAAGATTATAATTGTGTATAATATACACTGGTTGAAGAAATAAATCACAAGTAGTAGATATGACATTTTTGTTTTCTTCAATAGAAAGTATTTTTTGAACAATAGGCATTTGACCACGTGAAAAATCTTTAGCAGCATTTACTAATACATCTTCTGTAAGTTTCTCGCCAGAATCATTAATTCTGGATTTCCAGTCTAAATAACAAAAATAATTAAAATATGAGAATGGAAAAATTATAATATGTTTTAAATGTATAATAAAAATAGATATATTTTTGAAACATTCAAATATAAAAATACTTTATTTCCAATATTTAAATAGCTATTAAAAATATTACCACATAACACTTTGTCAATAATAATTGATTACAAAATAAATATACATTTTATTAAAAACATAACAAATTATATTTACATAAAATAATAAATATTATTTAGTTTTAACAATACCTTGATGAGATGATTTGAAATGCTTTTGTTCTTTTGAATTTTCATTCACTTTTATTATATCTGAACTAATAGGTTTATTACTACATGCTTGATTCAATTCATCTTTCAATTGATCACTGGTTATAAAGTCTTCTCCAGCTGACATCCTATGAATATTAAAAAAATAAATAAATTAAATAAAAACAAAAACAAAATCCAATTCTAATGAAGAATGAGTTATAATAAAATATTAATATAATTTTAATAATTTTTTTTAGATAAAAATTTGATAAAGAAACAAGTTAAATAAAAATATATTTTAATACATTTTTTTTTTAATAATGAACTGAAAGAATAAAACTTATAAAAATTAAAGAATTCATGTCTGAATTGTTGTTTTTCAAAAGGGCTCAATTTTATTTTGAAATACATAATCAATTGAAATGAAAAATATACTTAGAAATGTAAATTATTTAATTAAAAAAATAATACCTATCAAATATTTCATGTGCTGTTCTTTGAATAATCTTATCTTCTTGGGAAGTTTCCAAACAAACTTTGACATCTAACCAATTATGTTCAGTAATGCCTAAAAACCATATAAGTATATGTTATATATGATTAAAAAAAATATTTGTTAAATGTTTTTCATGTTAAAAAAAAAAAAATACAATAAGTTATCAATTATTGTAATAATTGTTCATTTGAATTCAAATATATCAATATATCAACACAAACAATTGACAAAATAAAATAATGCATTCAATTTTAAATGAGTACAATTAATAAATTTTAAAATGTTTACAGGTTGAAAAATAATAAACAATATAATTATATGTGTATTAATACATATAATTATTGATCTATTGTGCTCAACATTGTGCAACTTTAATTTGAATATGTATTATATTATTATCGATAACATGTTTATTATTAAATTGCTATAGACATTGAAAAAAACTTTAAAGTAATACTAGAAATACTTGTTTATATTTTATAATTTATTTACTAACCAAATAATTTTATTAAACAAACCTTTTCCATTTTCTAGACATTGTGTTAAAAGATCAGTTGCTTCTTTATGACCTTGAGATGAGGCTTTTATTAACCAGTAAACTCCCAATGTAGCATTTTCTTCTTGATCTTTTTCATCTTCTGTATAATGAAATAAAGCAATTAGAAATTTGAGATACATGTTATTTTTGTATATTATAAAAATACAGGTATAATATACATAATCAATTAATAATTAATATTATATCAATTTTAATTTTCAATATATTCTACTAATATCAATTAAAAATAATATAATAATCTTAACATAATAAATAATATATGTTTATTTAATAAATCATAAAAAAAGTATAACCAGAATTCGTAATTTATTATAAAAATTACAATTTCAACTATCAACATATATTTAATTGAAATTATTATAAAAATTTATGACACATAAATATATAATCTTATGGTATTTATTTATTACTATTATAAATATTAAACTTTTACTCTTTTTATTATTATTAGCTGTTGAACATAAAATTTATTTTTATATTTATATTCTTCATTTAAGTAATTTAAAACTTAAAGTAAAAAAAATCATTTGAATTCATTTTCATGAATATAGTATGTTAAAGAGCTATCAAGAAAAATTAATAATTTAGTTTTTCCATTATGTGAGTTATGAACTCTTGTAATATAATTATTTAGATAATTTTGTAAAAAACTATTTAAAATTTAGGATTTATGTAATTGATGAACTGACAACTGTCAAGTAATTTATAGTGTGGCTGTTACATCTTAAATATAACATGAAAATAATTTATATAAATTATTCAGTAATTTATTGATTAAATATTTACAACACATTTAAAAATCATATTTTTAAATTTTAAAAGTTATTATTGATTCATAAAATACAACTTAAGTGTAAGATAAATTAATTCAAATTATTAAATATTATTAACACAATATCTAGTTTTTTTTTTATTTGGCAAGAATTTAAAATGTAAATAATTAATAAAAAAAAAAAAAAAACATAATACAAAATTTCAAATATAAAGTTTTTAATAATACTCGTATAACCTAAAATACTGGAAGTTAGTTCATTAATTTTTTTTACATAGTTATTAATATTTTACATAAAAATAATCAACTTGAATTTACTTTCCAGTTGTAATACATCTGTATTGCATACAACTACAGAATATTTTAGCTGAACTGGACTAGTTAAAAACATGCAACAAAGTTTCATTAATAGGTTTGACTTTATATAGATAAGTGTTAATAATAATTTCATAAACAATACGTACCTAAATAAGTTAGTGGTACGATATTACTATGAGTGTTTACATAGAATAAGTATTAAATAGATTTTATAGAAAAATTTGATTTGGATTTTGGAAAATAACCAATTATAGTAGTATACGCTCACCACAATTTTCGTTTAATAATTGTTTCGCCAAATCAACTTGTGAATCCGGCCATCCATCTTCAGCCAAAAAACTTCCAAATCGGTTATAGCGATTATGAGACCGATCTATAAACAGTTGCAAACTACAAATTACAGTATCTATTTTCGAAAAATTGTTTTTGATACGTTACTTACTGCTCAGTAAAGTCCATTGTTTCCTTCGTGTTGACTTTTGTCCGATTATTGGATCGGCCATTTTCTCCTCCAGTTTGGCGTTGAGATCGAAATTATTTTTAAAAAAAAGTAGGAAATGATGAACGAACGGACAATCACAAATAATCACGGCCGCCGCAGACGCTTAAGATTTCAAACTATCAGTGTCGTTCATAAGTGCATACAAGTACTTCCGTTCACATTTCACACGGACTGGTCAGTTAAAAATAGAGAAATCTACAAATACAAATAATGAATTACAATTATATGAATAATATTGTGGAAATGTGGACTGTGGTAAAAAGTAAAATACTAAAATTAAAATCCTTATCAAGTTATCACGAATCAAATTTCTACCGCGGCTACAATCATGATTGATAATGAATAAGAAAATCAAGAGGTTAGAAAAAATTTAAAATAATATGAGATTATGAGACTATGGTTGTGATAATAATTAATAATTATTTATTAATTTAATATTTATATTTTATTTCGTTTTTTATTGTCTTCCCTTCTCATATGAGGAATTAAATTAATAGGTACTGGTTTGTTATAGCCCCGCCACGGCGAGTGAAAACTTTATAGCCCCGCCACTCAGGTTTGTTATCGCCCGCTATTCATATAACAATAAATACATCGTATAAATATAAAATAATGAGACGGAAAATACGTTTGCCCCGCCAGTGCACCGTAAAAAATTTATCGCCCCGCCATAAATAATACCTAATACTCATATAATGGGTACCAATCATGGAGTAAATATCCAAAGGTCGAGCGAAGCGAGGTTTTAGGTCACACGAAACCACTGCCTATCCGCACCAGTATCCGTTCTATGGGGTAGGTATTAGGTAGGTATCTTGTAGTCCCTTGGGGCGTAGCCCCATCCTCACGAAAAGTGCCGCAAAGCGGCGCTTGAGGAAGTGAGCGAAGCCGGTAGGCGTAGCGAGCGTCCCTTCCATTTAAAGAAAACTGCGGTTTTTTTTTTTGTAAATAATCAAAATATATCCTAAAATAGATCATCTATCACGAATTAAACACGATAATTGTAGGAACAGTGTAATATATCTATACGACGGGGCGATAACAAACAAGAGTGGCGGGGCTATAAAGTTTTCACTCGCCGTGGCGGGGCTATAACAAACCAGTACCAATTAATAATTTAATTTTAATATTACTATAATTAAATAATTTATAAGTAATTAAAAATGATTATTACATTTACACAATCATTGTTTGGTTTGCCTTTTACAAACAACTCTGATTTTATAGAGTTAAAATATTAAATGTTGATATCTAATTTCTGATATACGTCATACATATTACCTATGACAATAATTTTAACATTTAAATATTTAATTTTAATACAAAATAAAATATTACAGACTGAATGACCGTTGAGTGTTGACTGATAATCTGATATCACGAATTTACGATTCAATATTAGGCGGTAATAGGGGGTGACTTAGGGGACTTCTTAAATAATACATGTATGTATTATCTAAGGGGGACTTAGTCCTCCCAATCCCAAAACTATCATTAGTAATGTCACTCAAGACTCAACATCTTATATTCTTATGGTTTCAACCATCCATTGCACCGAATACTTCGTTCCTTAACGATGCTCCCTCACATTGTTTACACTAAATTTTAACTTTTTGGTCGTTATAATTATTTATGTTATATGTTATTGTTATATTGACTTATTTTATATCTACTCTAAGCTATACACATACTTGTCATATTTATTTATTCTTGTATTTACCTATACAGTGGCGGAACTACATTTACTACAATCTTTGAGGCCCGCGGGTAAAATTTTTATTAGCTCTAATGAATAGTTGTATAATACTAATATTGGAAATTTAAAAAAAGGATATTAATGTATTAAGTAAACAAGAAGTCAATAAATATAATATACAAATTTATTTTACAAATTAAATAAAAATAATTGTTTCTGCTACGATCTTATGCAAATGACTTTATCAATGCTGACACGTTCAACTTTTTGGCGCGTTCATTTTCAATTGATATCATTGCGAGACCACTCAAACGTGTTTGAGACATAGTATTTCTAAGGTAGCTTTTAATTAATTTGAGCTTTGAAAATGACCTTTCTGCACTGGGCCACTGGCTACTGTTACTGGTATTTGGTAATGTAAGAAATGTTGTTAATAGGTCTGGAAAACTCGTAATTAAATTATAATTCTCTAACTTTATATATTAAGTTATAGGACATTAAATTGTACAGTTAATTAATACGTATTATAGTAAATTTGTACTATTAACTTATGATAAGTATGATAAAATAATAAATAAATAAGAAAAATCTATAAATACATACCTAACACGAGGTAATTGAACTATAAAAATATACAACTATAAACATCCTATTTTTTTAGTTTTTAGATGATAGAAAAATATACCTATTTGTAAAATGGATTTTTAAACCAATTTCATAATCTGTTTACGAATAAATATGGAAAACAACAACAAAAACAAAACTTAATAATTTCCATAGAATGTACATAATTTTCATAGAATGTACATAATTTCCATAGATTGTACATAATTTCCATAGATTGTACATAATTTCCATAGAGTGTACATAATTTCCATAGATTGTACATAATTTCCATAGATTGTACATA
>JAIUCT010000032.1:2450391-2484662 GCA_021307375.1 Tetraneura akinire
CCATAGATTGTACATAATTTCCATAGAATGTACATAATTTCCATAGAATGTACATAATTTCCATAGATTGTACATAATTTCATAGATTGTACATAATTTCCATAGATTGTACATAATTTCCATAGAGTGTACATAATTTCCATAGATTGTACATAATTTCCGTAGATTGTACATAATTTCCATAAGATAATATAGTCTGTAATTACCATATTTATAGTAAATCGTGATAAGTGATAATTTTATGTGGGAAGATCAATCGAAGCCCACGGAGCCTAATCTAAACCACGGATATATCTATATTATACGAAGCTTACGGAGCCTAATCTAACCCACGAATATTTATCATACATATATGTATATCTATTATCTAAACAGCTGATGCTCTGAGCTGCATTTTGTTCATTATTATATTTATCATGATTATCTATGATTCTTCTTTTTCTTGATGCAAAATGCGATAACGTGAACCTTTTTTTTAGACATAAATATTATAATAGTGTTATTACCTTATTAAGTATTAAGTACAATATGTATAAGAAACGAAAAGTTCTTAATACACCCAAATAATATTATTTTATTATTATACTATACATTTTATAATTTCAATAATAACCATTCAGTGCAAAAACAATACTTTCTTTTTACAAATATACGGCGAGGCCCCTTCTACGACAAGGCCCGCGGAAAAACCCGCCTTTGTATATATGTAGTTCCGCCTCTGTACCTATACAATTGCCGACTGGCGTTTAAACAATAAAATAAAAAATTAGTGACCCCAATATTTTAAAAAAAATTTAGGTAGGTAGGTACCTATATAATTAATTTGTACATTTTACTGATCTTCTTGTAATTATTTAATTGTGCATATTATAATATTCAATAATTTAAAATGCATGAAACTAATATAAATTATATATTATACATTATTTGTAGAGTGTAAAAGTTATATGATTATTTTTTATTTAGCCCCTACTCCCTAGAAAATTTGTTTTACTTCCGTCTATGTCTCTATGATTTCAATGTAAATATATAATTATGTAGATTGTAGATGTAGAATAATATTTTATTTGATATTTCGATCCTATGGCAGTATGGCTAATGCTAATTTGTAATAATGTTGTATTGCTGGTAAAATTAAATAGAAGTATTAAAACATTACGATTCAATAAATTCGTTCTGTTTCTATTTATTAAACGCAAATTAAAATTCGTAGGTATAATATAGTATATTATGGCTTAAAAATCAACATAAAAATTATAAATTGTTTGTATTTCTTGACGATGTTTTATAAGATTTCAATAAGATTTACGACGGCTGGCGCCTGACTCCTATACCTATCTCTATCCAGGGGCGATTCCAGGGGGGCCAAGGGGCCACGGCCCCCTCCCAGGACCGTATTTAAAAAAATTGTGTACTGTTAAAAACAAAATTACATTATTACGTATACCTAATTATGGTAGTAAAAGTTCGTGTTTTTTTGTTATAAAGTTATCCCAAAATTTTGACTTGGCACCCCCAACCAAGTCTCTGGAACCGACCCTGTCTCTATCTAATTATATATAAATCTTTTTTCGGTAATAGCATTGATTATAAATAGTTATCTATAATCAATAGTTCAATTTCAAAATTTTTCTTTCGTAAATAGAAAATGGTAATTTTTGTCATGCAGACTTGAAAAATTCCTAATAAATAATATTTATTGTAAATTTTGATTTTCTTTTGTTCGTATATTCATTCGTACTTGTATACATTTTGAAAATAAATTATTATATTTTAATTTGGCTAATTAGCCAATTTAGCGAGTCAATAAAATATTAACATTAAATAAACATTAACTAATAAAGGAGTTAGTCAGTTTGCTTGTATGGCTATGGCTATATATGTGAATTAAATAATATGTAGCCGAGTTCGGAGTTTGTAAGTATTTCATAAAAGAACAAAAAAGTAAGTCATTTAATATCGTTTTACCTTTTACTAATGGAATATAATTGCGTCTATGGTCAATATTGTTAATATGAGTACGAATTATGTTTACTGTTTCTATAACATAAAACAGTGGTTTAAATTTAAAATATTAAATTAATATAAATACAACAATAATAATCACATTTGTTATAGCTTATTGGTAATACGAGTAATAGGTATACAAATATTACCTTACTTGTACTTATAATAACTTTATAAGTTTATGTATAATGAAACGGAACATAAATAGGTAGATACATTATAAATTATAGTAAATAATAATAACTATACAGCTGTACTTATATAATTGTATAATATATTAATGAAATAATAACTAATACTAACTACTAACTATATGCACCTACTATATTATATTATACGACTTACTTCAATAAATAATAAAAATATTATAATTTGTATTAATGGTGAATGACATTGTTCTTGTACAGTATTTCTTAATAAATTGTATAACCGTACAGACGAGTCCGAAAATCAAAACAATAATTTATAACTACCTATTTAACGATCTAATTATCTTATAATATGACATAAAATACGAGACTAGAATACTGGGTAGGTATATTATAATATTATATTCATAATTCAGATTTAAAATGTACATGGTTGTTATCTTAAACTCTTAACATAATAATATAATATAATACTGAGGCAATTAAAATAATAATCCTGAATTCATGACGATCTTCAGGTATGTCTACACTCTTGTGTTATCGTCTTACGTCTTCAACATTAGATTCCACTTACGTTTCTACTCTCTTTCGATATTCGACAAACGCATAATGCGATTGTCCGATTGTTGAATGCTTTAAAAGCACGCTTTTTTCTGTCCACACAAATTCGACATCATATAAAATCCCAATAATTTAATAATTGAAACGAACAGAAAATCGCATAGAAATCCATTGGGTTCGGATACACGTATACACTCTGTCGCATGCGTTACAAAAATAGTCTTCATTCAATTCGAATCTCGAAAGACGCATGCGTTAGCGAATGTGATTCGTTTATAATTTGCATGCGTTTGTCGCAAGCCAAAACGCACGAGATGTAGACATATACTTTTCAAATATAACATAATAAAATGCCTATATATGGTTTATGAAATATTGTATGCAATAGTGGCGGTAATACATATTAAATAGAGTTGAAATCTGAATTTAATAATTATTATTATTTCTTTTTTTCTATAATATATATATACATGTTTGTACTTATACGTGCGTAAACAAACATATAAAATTACTAAATATAGTAAATACTAAAACAAAACAGGCACGTTTTAAAATATATACCTATATAATTTATATAATAATAAATAAGAATAATTAATATAATATTAAAAATCGTAGTACTATAATATGTAGGACGTAGGTTATTTTGTGTATCATATTGGTAACAAATTAAAATTAATGACTAGAACAATGAGAATGACTTGGTTAAAAAATAAATAAATGAGTAGATAATTAAATATTTATAGGTAGGTATATACAAATTTGACTAGTTTCTTCTTTATGGAACATAATATGTATATTATTATAACATTATAAAATATTTAATATAATAATATTTGTTATAGTTCTTAGAATTTTTATAATATCGAAAAGAATACGTCATGAATTTTACGTATAACTGTATAAGTAAATTATAAGAAACCTTAATATTGTAGATATAATATTATAGTATATTAGTATATAATTATATTAAAAATCAACTGATATCAACGCAATTACATGACGTCAGATATTAATAATCTTTTTGTATAAATAACATAATTAAATATTTAATGATTATTAATTATATACATATTATACACAATACACAGGGTGATTGAAATGTCATGTTATAAAAATAGTGAAAATAATATAATGTAATATTGTTATCTTTATCGTATTTCTAACACAATATTTCGATCACCATCAGGTGTAAAATTTATCACGCTAACCACAATATATGCTAAGTATAGAGTCTAAAGGTATATGATGGTGTATCAAATAGATATTTTCATTTTTGCATTTTTGAAACATTTAAAAAAAATCCTCATATTTTTGTAATATATATCTGAGTTTCTCTAAAAAAAATAGTTATTATTTTATTAATACAGACATAAACTATATTTATTTTGAGTGATTGACGACGTTGTTACCGCGCGGGTGTATAATTTTATATAATAGTTAGTATAGGATAAGTATTAAAATAGCACAATTAACAAGAAAATGTTATTAGGTACTATTATTATTTCTTCAAGTCCTCTATTTGACTTTTTAATTATTTTATATTGTCAAAAAAATTGAATATAATTTATGGTAAATATTTTGAACGATTGAAACAATTAGTATTGATACTTGATTGACACATAATATATTGAAGTAATGAAGTTATTACGTGCTGTAATGGACACTAATGGTGAATTATGAACATGAATACATAATAAATTATTTATTATTATAGGAATTTGCATTAAGATTTACACTTAAAACTATCGAATTTCTTCTATAATCAACTTCTATTATAACTTAAATTATACAATTAAACCGTTTCACGCGTATGATTTTTCCATGTGATACATGTCGCCGAGCAACCGCTGTATAGGTATATCGCCAATGGTTTCCTTGAAGAAAAGTCTTTCGATGGTTGCTTGTCGGACGGCTCGCAGATTGGGCAACATGAGTAACAACCGTCCGAATCGGGTGGGCTGTCTCGAATACCTACCCCGAACATAATCACCCAATATGCATTGTGCTTGGTCCTGGAGCATTTCCACCGGTTGCGCGTCTATAAGGTTTGGCGTTTCTACAAATAATTTAATTTATTTAAAACTATATCTTAATATGCGGTATATTAACAACTTATAAATATTTAATGATTAAAAATTTTAAATATTATATATATATACTTATTATTTGTTTATATTTACGAATAACACGACTATTATATAATTAGTGATATATCTGAACTGAACTATATATAATATACATATATTATATATATAAACACTGTTTAGATGTTCTCTCGGAAAGTTTTATATTTATTTAAGAATACGTACGTAAATATTGTTATATTGTAATATTGTTATTGTTATATTATGTATTTTCATAAGTTTTCAGTACGCAAATAGTATTTCGTGTTTATTATTAAGATATATAGTATTATAGTATTATAGTATATATAAATATAATACAGTGTTGTAGCCAGGGTTTTCGGGTTCAATCTCCCCCTGACCTGTTTACCATGAAAACCATATGATTATCAGATTATCTATGGTTAGTACCTACTTCATTTAAATCATTATACGCATTTCTCAAAATTGAGCATATATAAGATTGGAAAATCGAAAAACTTCCAAAAAATAACAAAATTCGACAAAATTCACGGAAACTAATTTTAACGAAAAAAATTTCAAATATTTTAAGATAACTACGGAAATAATGTAATTAGAGAAATGAAAATTTTACTAGATAAATAGATATAATATGTTACATTTTTATTAAAATTTTGGAATTGTTACATCAATTTATGTAATATAAGTGACTTAATTTGAAAATATATATATTGTATAATTATATAAATTAAATTATCAGCAGTAAACATTGTTTACATTGCAAACTTAATTTGTTGTCCTAATTGAATATTATCAAAAATTAAGCCCCCCCCCCCCCCCGAAAAAAATTCTGACTACGGCACTGATATAATATATATATATATACCTGTATTATAACTATAAGATCTATTATTTGAATACTCCATGAATATTATACCTATAATTATTTATTATCAAAAGTTATTTAAAATTTAATCTATATTATATTCATTTATATTTTATAATTTGGAGTAAATAGAATATATATTATATAGAATTTTTTAGAGTTAAAGTTTCGATATTTTGATAACCATCATCGTTTTAATTTTGATCCCATAGTTATAATTTTCATTAAATATTACAGCTAGCCAAATAAGATATACTTATATTCATATTATTATATTATAATTAAACTTACCCGGGGTGAAGAGAATGACCGCTTTCATGCAACCGCATTCGCTACCGTCCGGCGATAGTTGTCTGAAACGAGCCAATATTTCTTGTATGATTTTCATTTCATTGTTCACTTTCATATCGTCTAACGGCAATCTCTCGCGAGCTTTTTCTGAGTTTAACAGCGGTGACAAATCCCAAGGTATGGACCATTGGGCCAAGTGCAATAGAAATAACTCTTTCCAAGACTCTTGTAACAGCAGTAGCTTCGTTAAGAAAGAAAAAAAATGATTATATTATTATATACTTATGTCTTATTTATTATGTATACGCAATACTTATACTATAGGTACAATAGATTTCATTTTGAGTAGGATTAATATTTTCTCTCTTTCCACTAGGTTAAAGTGGATTTCCACAATTTTTTATTTTATTTTCACAAATGATAGTAATATATATATATATATATATACGAGTATATTAGGTATATATTTATATATTTATATATACCTAGTATACATAATTAAAACAATTTAAGAATAGTTATCGAAAATTTGTATTTACTACAAAACAATGTATTAACATAATATTATCTATATATTATATTATAATTACCTGGTCGTGCTTAGAAAGGGTCTGGAATGGAGCCAAACATCGAACCCATCTGACTGCCATAAATAATAACCGAGCTGTGGTTTCCTACGCAGTGAACAGACAAAATAAATTTTATTATTAGGATTATTTTTTATATAATATATTAAATATAAATAATAATAAGTAAAATTAAAAAAAAAAGTATAACTAGTAATATACGAATATTATATTATTTCATTAAATATTAAAAATTATATATGGGTAAATACAACATTTATTATAAATACAAATTATATATTTATATTATAATTATTTATATATATTCAGTATAATCATCATTCATGTGAATACATCATTTTTTTAACGGCAAAATTTGAGATTATAGTCTTACGAGTATTGAATAAATATATTATACATCCCAAAACACTAACGTCTCAAAATTACAAAACTGGTGTGATTATGTATGAAAATAGGAGTTTATGAAGTCGAGAAATCTTGTTATGTATTTTGTTTTGCAATAAATTAAATATTAAACGAAATAGCTACCTATACCCTTAAAAATAGATATAGATTAAGATAAAATATTATTTATTTACTTTTAGTTACTTAAATAAATAATATAGGTATATACCGTATACCTGTTATAAACAGTATACACACAGCACATGCCACATATACTAACACATTATAATTATTTTATGTGATTGTTTAAATAAATGGAGAATATATTGCAATGTACAGAAAATTACGAGTATATAATCTGTATATGAGTGTATAATAATGATAAATAGCAAAATTTAAACAGAAATCCAATAAAATATATAATTATATAATTCTATGAGTATATTAGAAATTCAATTTCTAAATACTCAGTTTTATTTTTCCATATACTATTAAAATTATATCATTAATTATTACATATAATATGAACAAAACATACGAGTATATATTGGTATATATTTATTTGTACTTAGTCGCCATTTTTAATCTTCAATCACAATTCACAGGCGATTGGATAAAGGGGCATACCTTTTGCCACCCGCAGAAAGTAGGCGGGCAGTCAAAAAGTCAACCCTCGTATGCGTATATATATATATATATATAAAATATAATACATTATGTACAATCAGATTGGGTCATGTTTATTGTCAACTATGTCCAATATACAATGTATATATTGTGATGCAATGTCAATGTTTTATAATAATATAACGTATTAGTACATACATTCAAGTATATTTATACCTATTATACGAATTCAGTTAGATAATGAGCCAATGTCTGTCTAAAGTTTGGTATTTAAATAATTTAATTTAAAACTTTAACTTAAATGTTAAATATAATATATATATAATACCTATACATATAAAACACGATAAACCGTTTTGATTTTATAAAAATGACTATATATAGAAAACCATACAACATCATCTTGTTTGAATATTATTATAAATTATAGCTATAGCTATAGTAAGCATATATTTCATTATGTTAAATATATTTAATATATATAAATTTAAGTATACCTAATGCTAATATAATTTATGTCCATGGACGCCCGTAGAAAATTTATTATTTTAATTATAAAATTAAACGCCAAAATATACTTAATAAAAATTTTGAAGAATTATGAATACCTGTATTAATTCATAAAGAATATATACCTATAGTTCTATTTTCTTCGTTGATATTAAATTTAGACAAAACATCGATAAAATATTTATATAATCATTATTAATCAATAATATAAAATTCAAAATTTTCAAAATTATATTTGAAATTTTAAAGTCCAAGAGGGAAAATTCCCCCGTCTTTCCCCCCTCTGGGCGCCCATGTTTATGTCGTATAATGTGTATATTATATACCTACTATATGACACAATATTGTGTAAAATAAATTTTAATAACATTAATATTATAATTGGTATTACACTATTACATAATACATATATTATATTATTATTATATGTATAATTATTTTAAATTTTAATTGTTAAAAATATATGTTATATTTTATACTTTACTATTTGTTTTCGAATTTCAATACACTTAGGTAGGTACCTACTTTATTTTAATATAATATAGAATAATAAAATATTGAATATATTATTATAATTATGGTAATATTATACAATTATACATACATCATTATATTATATTACGAGTATATACCATATGAAATATTAAATAAATTTATACCTGTAAGACTTCCCAAGTCGGCGACAACGACAACGACAGTGAACCCTGAGGACTGGTCGATTGCGGTATGCCTATCGGGGACGAGGCTTCTGACATTTTAGCACTCCATATCAATTCCTGAATCAAAAATCAACCGTGTGCATTATATATTTAGTATATAATATAATAAGTAATAACATTAATTAAAAATAATTGATATGAAGACTACATTTTTTGTCACTTTATTATTCTATCGCCACTATTTATTTTTATAATAATTAATAATTAGAAAATATATATTATACCTGCATTATTATATATAAATATTATAAAATTAAAACAAATATTTTCTGAGTCAATGACGGTGTAATACAAGAGAGGGGGACAAACATAAACGAATAATGTTTTTTTATTCTTTACTGCAGCATCGATGATGTTAATAGCGATAAAAGTCGAGCTTAAGGTCTTATATAAGGGATGAAGGTAGGTGGACGATGTGTGTAAAATACTCGACACAATGTGTATACACACACACACACACACATAATATATAATATATATATACCTATTATATAATATCAATATATATATATGTATATTGTATATATGATAGAGGTTATATGTGTGTGAACATATAATGTAGTAAAGCCAGAGGGCGTCTTTGACGTTCGCGAACAAAGGGTTCGATTGCTGCTAAAACCCGCGAGGACCATGTGGTCCGGTTCTCACATCAAAACGTCCGCGCGGGCGTCTGACTCATCGAACTCTTCACCGCTATACAGCCTCCTTCCGTTAGGTCCGTTTTCTATCTTTCTCTTATATATAAATATATTATTATACACTGACACCGACAGCGGACAAACAATATAACAATATACAAGTCTATTTATATAGAATTTAAATATGTGTGCGTATATTTGTAATATAACATATTATGATAGATATATCCATGTACTTATATATAATATCAATATAATATGATGCAGAATCGTATGGTTATCAGAACTGCTGTCTCAGTTCGCGTCATGTCCCTAAAAGATCTAAAGAGAATTAAAAAAGACTTAAAAGTATGAAAATCTTAATACAGCTTATATTGCAGTGTATTAATGTATTTATTACTATTCGTAAACTTGACTTTTCTACATTTATTATTATTTATTAAATTAAAATGTTTGAGTTTTCGTATTACCTATATAGAAACTCGTGCGTCGTGCAGTCGTATGTACTTATACCAATATAATATATATATAGGTATTTTATATATGTATGTATGTATGTATATATCGACTCTTAAAAGTTTTAGTATATAGTATATAGAACCGTTAACTTTATATTTACAATAATATTATAATAAAGTATTTCTGTATCCACAATACCGACATATTGTCAAAACAATAGGTAGAAATGGAGGGCTTGGGAACTAAGCCCCTAAAAATTAGGTATTTGTGTTTTATATGTAGGTATAACAAAATAATATATTATATTATATTATTCGTTTATTTGTTATAATGTTCTTAAAAATATTAGGTCCCCTGAAATTTTAATAGATTGTGGTCAAAACGATTAAAATTTAAATAAATATCCATAAACCATAATTACATGCACTAAGTATAAATGTATAATCGAATATTATAATATTATATAATAGTATAATTAATAAAAATTAAATATGTTGACTATATTATAATAATTACTTTAATATTCCTAAATAAAATATTACAATATTTTTAATTTTGTACTTAAGTAACCCAGTAATCGATTGACTATATATACGCATGCCGCGCATAATATACCTACTTTACCCTACGTTTATGTATATAATATATATTCTGTATAATGATTAATATTTTAGGGGTACGTATAGCAAATGGAAATTGAATTATATCGCATGGATGATTATAATGAAATATTTTTAATATAAAAAAATCAATGGCAAGCCAAATGTAAAAAATATATAGTCCTGAAAATAAATCTTAGAAAATTTTTTGTTATTATTACACTTTTAGGAGTATACAATAAAGATTTCTGCAACATCTTCAAATCATTTATTTATGTCTTTATAATAGAGAATAGACAATCAGTGGCGTATTTTGAACAAAATTCTGGGAGGAGGAGGTTCAAAATTTTTCCCTATACGTAATAATCAATAATAATTATATAAATTTACTAAATAAGAATAATAAAATTAATATAAACATAATATAAAAATAAAAATCTCTACAGTGGTTCTGGGTATGGTCCAGTACTCTTGGACCCCACCTCCCCCTTCCGTAAATACGCCACTGTAGATAATAATATAATAAATTATAATGGTACCTATATATTTAAATATGTTCCCATGTATATAGATTATTTTATTAAGTTATATTACCTAGTGTTTTTGATTTATACCTGACATTTTTCGGCTGACATGAGTATTTGCAAGAGTCCGGGCGGTGGCGGTGGCGGTTGTTGTTGTCCTAAGAACACAGGTCCCTGTGGTGGCGTAGGTGGTAATATTATTGTCGGAGGTGGAAGAGGCTGCTGTTGTTGTGGTTGCGGCGCGGACGGTAAAGGTGTTTCCATCGGTGGTTTTGGGTACGTTAGCGAAGTCTTTTGGATCATGTGATCGGCGTTCATTTGACCGGATTGTCGGGTATGGTTTATCGGCAGCGGCGAGTCTTTCATCTGGTGATGGTGATGGTGATGATGATGATGCAACTTTGGTTTGCGAGGACCTCGTTCGTGTTGCACCGCTAAAATGATGTAAAAAAGGTAATAATTTTATTTTATAATAAATAAATATATATATATATATATATATATATATATATATAAATTATATTATATATAATTATAATATATTAAAGGAGTTCAAAATAAATTTTTAAGAATAGCTGAGTTTAATTGTTGTACACGGTCTAATTTTAAATCTTTATCTGATAAACGTCATATAGGTACCTATATATTATGTGAATGTGATGTTAATTTATAATTATTTAATAGAATTATGTTATAGTTGACACTATTAATCGCTTGATTTAATAATAAAATTACATGGTTTGTAAAGTTTTTTGTTTCTTCTTTTAACTCAAGAATTCAAGATATCCAATAACTTTTAGAAATAATTTTGTTAGTACTATAATTATATGGTTACGAATTGGTTGTATTTCTTGTCTTATTTTAATTTGTCGATTATTGATATTGTCCATAACTCTTTACGTAAATTACAATTTAATTCAATTTATATATTACAAGTTAACTATAATATTGTCATATTATTTCTCTCTATGACTATATTAATAATAATGTGATGTTATTCCTTTACTATGTGCCCTTATAGAAGTTAAAATTCAAATTAAATATATATACAGATTTTATCTTCGTTATTTATTTTTTTTTTTTTTAGGTACAATTCGGAAAATTCGTCATTATTATATTATATGATACGTTGAAAATCACAGATATGTATGCTATAACTATTTATAATGTATTTTTTGGTAGATGATGGACGTTTCATATTTTGGTTTTTTAATCTGAGTGTATTCAAACACGCCGCAGCTAATTTTTTTTACACATATATTTTATCGTTTATGTATGGAAGGAGCCATGGGGAGGAAGTAAAATCGTTTATTGAAATTCGATTTACGATAATATTCAAATACCTGGAAGTAATAAATAATAATAATAATTCATCATCGGATTACTACCTATAATAATACGAGTATATATTATATCCAAGGGTAGGTTTTCATTGTTCAGTAGATATTTACTGCTGATTGAAAACTGTCTCCGCACGCGAAATAAATATCACGTAATGCGGATTCTATTGTCGCCTCCTATTCTTTTGTTATCAATATCGTCTAAATCACCGCGGGGGCGACATTCGGTATCAATATGTTGTTGAGAATCGCGCGTTTATTCAAATAATATTATACACATTTCTCTTTTTCCGTCAAAATTAAATTATATTATATTATATCGTATACTCTTTTTTATTATTATAATCAGACTGCTTATATACACGCGTTTCATCGCGTCCAGTCGCGGCACGAGAAACTTTATGATTTTGCAAATCCGTTGCACGTTAAACGAATCTTCGAGAGAACGAGACACGACGCGATGTGATGCACCAGATGATTCGTTTTTATGTTTTATGTTTAACTAGAGAAAACAACCCGTATAAAATAAACCCTCTTTTTTATAATTTTAATTTTTTGTTTTTTATCAAATAATCTTACTATATAGACATAGGTATATACTACGCCTTTTTGATCCGCGAATATTCAAAACGTCTCTGTTGTTTAAAGTAACGATCCACGGTTACAGACATACGGGCCAATTTCATTCAATTGGTTTTTAGTCGAAACAACTTATTTTTAAAACACGACTGCGAGTATTAAAATGTTTTAATACTGCCATCGTTATGTGTATGTTATGTCTTATGTCTAATTAATAATAGTAAATCTGTAATAATTTAAATATTGAAATTTTCAATAATGCCATTGGGTATATTATGTATTATAGGTATTTTGAAAACAAATTTCATTCAAATATTTTTTTTAAATGATTAAAATAAGATAATATACTCTCGTACATTCATAATAAAATACAAATATACAAGTACGCATACTATATTATATTATATAATATTATTGTTCGATTTGAGTTATTTTTATTTGCATAATAAAATCCGTAGCATCTATATATATTATTATATACATACATAACATATATTATTATAATATGTGGGTGTGTGTGTATCAAAATGTTGATCGAATAGAAATCACCAACCAATATGTAGGTATAGCAATTATAGCTGCAGAGTACGTTGTTTTCTTTCGATTTAATGATGACGAGCGTAAAAGTTCCGCTTTCTATCGTTTCTAGCCCTTACATGCTTATACACCGTGGTTAAGTGCACGACGGTGAAGAAACAACTGCTCCCCCCATTTAATCTAAGTATACACACACACACTAAGAAATACATAGTATATGATATAATAATATAATATATATGTGTGCGTGTGTTTAAATGGGTATCATTTTCCGAATTGCACATTCGAATTGCATTAAGTCATCGATCCCTTTAGCCTATATAATATATTTTTACACTTGTTTTTCCGTTGGTAAGTCAGTTAATCCTGCTATCAGCTGTCAAAAACTCACACACGCACAGGGCCAGACATCACACGCCAGCGTGGTCGGATAGGCGTGAAAGGGATATATATATATATTATTTACGGTGGGGTGCGTGAATTTATGTATATAACATAGATATTATATAACAAAGGCGATGAACCTTTTTTGGGATTAAGTGTCCAAATTTATTATATAATCAAATTTTCAAAAAAATTTATCGGGGGAGAAATGTACGACAATAAAGTCAATAAATTTACTAATTTAAGCTAATATATTTGTGTTACGTTCACACAAAAATAAAATTTAAATTATTCATAAAATATTATACATTATATATTCCAAAACTTCAAATAGATATAGATAGGTATTTTAGTTTATGTATTTTATTTAAATTGAAATTTTGAAAGTTGATTATTATTTAATAATTTTTGCCATAATGTAGCACAGTAAGTTGATTAGTGTTGTAGACAGGGTGTTATATATATAGGTAAACACGCGGATGAGAACGAGGGAGAAAAACAAAAAATTAAAACGCGAGAAGGGCCGATAGAATTAAGAGAACGAGGTTTTGCTTGGCGTGATTGAAGACTTTGCGTTAACGACGTTATAATACAAACCGTAGGCGTTTTGTTCGGGTCGTTATATATTGAACGCTCGAGAAAAATTAGCGGAAAAGGGGAAAAAATATGTAAGAAAATCTTTAGTCAGCCCTTAACGAGCGGGTATTATATTCAAGACTATACCGAAAAAGTGGAAAAACAAACGGTCAGAAACCCGACGAAATTCAACTGTTAAATTATCCCAAAGTATCTATTTATCTGCACGCTAATAACTACTGTAATAACGTGGTATATCCGTATAGGTATAAGGTATACATATAATAATATTATAATATATTATTATATTGTAATATTATGTTACCACGTTATAGTTTTCAGCCGAATATAAAATGAACAATGAATTTTCATAAACATATTGTAGTTATGTTGTATTGTGTAAACAGTACGTTTAATATTATTATTTTGTATATAAATACGAGAAAATCATGGTAGGTAAATATATATACATATTATATAGCTTTAGGTTAAGAATTTAAAATAATACATAAATAACATTGTAAACATTGCATTATATAATATATCACGCTTATTTATATTAGGTATTTATAAGTTTATTTTTTAATAATATACATAAATATAATATAATATAATATAATACCAAATACCATACTGCAGCATACATTTACACTATATATTATAATATAATAACGTACCTATCTATATCTATCGTATACTCGTATGTTAATAATTAACTAAATTATAAAGTGCAATTATATTAATTTTGTAATTTTTGAAATACCTATAAACGAATAACTGAATAAGGTAATATTTTAAATTAAAACTAATTTATAATTATTTATTAATTAATTAATTTTTTTATATCGTTAAACACAAAAGTGTGTTTTTACCGTGTGTCTTATCTGTTTTCGCCATATTATTTTTATATTATTTTGCTAAAATTATATATTTGTATTTATAGGTATTTTAGATTTAAAAATATTTGTATATATATACGATGTCAGTATTATAATATTATTAAAAAAATAATGTAAAATGTATTATGTATAGTTTGCATCCATATTCTGTGAATTAATTGAATAATATTATTAGTAGAAAAGTTTGAAGAGAAAATAATTTTTTAATTAGCTATATAAATGTTACAAAGTAAATAAATAAATAAATGTAGATCTTTGAACAATGCAAATTAAATAAATTTAAACTACTTAAATTTCAAATATATATATATATTTATATTATTTTAGTTATTAGGTAATTAAAATTTAAACTTATGTGCCTTCTTTACGGATTATTTATACGGAATTTCAGAAATATATACGAGTATTATGCTAAAAAATACTGCAACAGCTAATATACAGTAATATGATTTGCACATACGCTACAATATATTCTAGAGGATTATTAAAAAATTTAAAATATAATTAATTTAACGTAATATCACATTAGATATAATTAGATATAGCAAATAAAATAACCTTAATTTTGGTAACCATGGTATAGTCATAATTTAAAAAAATATATATATTATATATACAAATACTAAATAGATATATCGACTAATATTGAAAATATTAAAAACGTGGTTTACATTTTATTTTTTTTTTAATTCGAACTCAAAATTTTGTCTTCTATATAATTCTGTATTATAATAATTTTATTATTTGTACAATAGTGATGTCTGTATAAATTATTGATCGATTGTCGTATAGGTACTTATATGATACATAAGTGTTAAACGATTATATAATATGTTAATATAATATATTTTTAAAAATATTTTTCTGCATTATATTATGCCATATACTACTGAAGTATACATCTATATACAAAATATAATGCGATACATATAATATACATAATATGTGGGTACGTGTGTATATTATGATTATATATATATATTTATATATAAATGAATTCAAAACCAAAGCGTTTCACACCGTTTCCCCGAACATCAAAATCTCAATGTAAACACGATGCGGTGCCGCTGATTTTATGATCTGTCACGATGGCACCGCAAAATCATGGACACGCATAATATTAACAGTTTCGTCGCAGGGACACCTAACTAGTATATAACTATTTATATATTATACAAACGAGAAACAACTATATACAAACTAACTATATTTATATACAAACTATGATCAACGTTATAAAGTATAGCTTTTGTGGTATTTATCGGTTTACTATCTAGATATTTATATCTACCTGATAAAATTCTATCATTGCCCTTCATACGACTGTACGAATATGTAACACAATAAATTTGAATATTATTACTCTTTTTAACTTAACATGAAGTATAGGAGGGATGGTATTATTAAGAGTATAATAAATTTCCCGTATTCCCACTTTAATTCGACCACTGCATAAATATTATACTTTATGATTTAGTTTTTTATGTTTATTATTATAATATTACTAAATTAGTATTTAAGTTGCCTCTCTATAATATTGACCTGAAGACACTCCTGGTATAGGTACTATAATAAATAAATAATTAATTTACAATATATATTTCTGTTTTCGTAGTAACCAAATCGATTGTCTGTGTATATATATATAAATGGTTGCAGTTCAAACGAATTAATATAAATATATATTATAGCCTATACATAATATATAACCTAACCTAACCTAACGTACGTATAACGTATATACGAGTATATACTGTATACTATATACATATATGTACTGAATATATATGTACTCGACACTCGTATATCACATATCTCCCAAAAAAATAATATATTGATTTTCAAATTTAATTAATATTTTAATATCAGAAATAAACGATGTAAAATTGTAAATGTATATCTTTGTCAAAAATCTCCAACCATGTAATATATACGTTATACATACTCAACAATATCGAATTGTAAGTAGTATGAGTACGTTGTTCATATTATAGGGTGAATTCGAGCTCCATATATATTATATATTACACGTTTAAATATGTTTAAATACAAAACGTAAAACTCACCGTCCTTATTCATAGCCGACTGAAAGCACTTGTTGAGTCGGCAAGCCCGACACTGGTTTCTGTGGGTTTTGTCAATGGGGCACCTGCCTTTAAGTTCGCCTTGTGCCTTGCACGTATAAACTCGGTTTCGATGGATGCTTCTTTTGAAAAACCCGGAACAACCTGTATGACGAACAATATAATATTATATAATAATATGATAAAATAATTTTATCGGAATATATATATACTGTTAAACACGAGAGAAAAAATATAATTCACCGTCACAACTGTAAATTCCGTAATGTTTTCCCGAACTCCTGTCCCCACAGACTTTGCACGGGATATCCAATAATCGATCTCCTGTAAGACAAGATAAACATATTATGTAATATACTCGTAATAATATATATAGTTTGATGTATGCATTTTGATGATTATCAATAATAACGTTAAAAAATGAGCAACGAAGACGTGATATATTATATATAATATATATATATATGTATATCAAAAAAGGAATAATATAAATAATGTATATACGTATAAATACTTCGTGTTTATGAATTTCACAATTCGAATTTTTCGTTTTGTCAAATTCGGAATTTCACTTAATATAAATAAAAACCTGCTGGATGCGTTCGTATAAATAATAATACTAAATTTCTTATTTCTTCGCGGGATCGGATTACGAGTTATTTTGTTTAGCGGGTATATTATATAATTATATTGTAACGTAAATTCTAATCTTAAATAAAAATTGTCTATACCAAATAAGAAAATTTGAAAAAATACACACGGCGTATTTCTATATATATTTTATACAAGCGACAGTAATATAATTATATTGGTATACGATAAATTGATAAGTCCTTTTATATTTTTAATAGTATATTATAGTTATAATATATGCTATATTGATGTCTAATTTTTGAATCAATAAAATCATTTTTATTATTATATTTTACACTTTTACTCTTCACGCAGAAATTTCTGCGTAATTTACACGCGCGCATATAAGTCGCGCAATGTCGCGACATCTTTCGACCGCCGTTGCGCGGTATATAAAATATATGACGCGATATACTGCGGGACTACGCGCGTATCCAACCGTAAACGGTATACCTATATATAATACACGCGTATACGATCGCGCGCTGACGTGTATAATACTCGCTTTAAGCGCAACATCGTCACAAACGGGTGTTAGGGGGAGATATAAAAGTTATATAAGGACCGTCGCCCTCAGAAGAAACGGGTCTACGGTGTGTGTGTGGTTTATTAATGAGCTTGTTTCGCGAAATCCGCTTATATGTATATGTTGTAATTCCGTCTTAATACTATTATATGTTTTATTTAAACATGTATATATATATATATATATATATATATCTCCGAAGGTATATGGGGTACAAAAATATATATCGCTTAACTTCGTAACACCGCGCGCGTATCGCTTGCCACAGCCGTCGAGGTCGAAGTGTCGCTAATGTATAATATAATATATATACACGCGCGAAGCCTGAGGCCACGAAACTATCGGCAGCGGCGGCTCTAATGGATGCGTTTGGCGCGAAAATGTGTGTAAAAGCCGTCGCCCGCGTTCCCGCATCGCCAACGGGACGTGTTGTGAAAAAGCTATAAGCGCCGCGTACATTACACGCAGCTGTGCTGAGGATGCCGCCTGCGGCTGCTGTTTGACGCCGACCAACTTTCGTCGGGTGTTAGGTCGCGGCGACGGCAAAACGGTTTGTTGAAACGCCGCCGCATCTCTCTATTATATGACGCGCCAAAGCTTTATATACGGTATTTATGGCAAACTTTTAACGCAGATCGCGTCGTTATGCTTTATAATATTATAATCACTGATAACATACACACACACTCACACACACACATAAATATATAAATATTATATGCATACTGCTTAGGCAAGAACAACTAATATTATAATATAATATATAGGTACCTTCGAATCATCAATAATAAGTGTGTATAATTATATAAAAATATATAATATTTAGAGTGATTATATAATTTGGAGTTACAAAAATGGTATTTCTATATAATACGTATAGCGTATAGGTTAATATTATGTTATAAGTTGCGTTATTGTGATAATATCTAGAATCGCTATAAATACAGAAAGGGCACATGTGCCGATTTTAAACATTTTCAGGAAAGATAAAAACATAATACGTTTAGATAAAAATTGAATTACAAATTGTATGATCAGAAATAATATACTTATAATGCATGACATAAAACTGTAGGTATCTGAAGGATTTTAAGGACGCGGACATGTGTCCTTTATGTAAAAAATTTGAAATTACTAAAAAAATAAAGAAATAATGTTATTCTATAAATAAGTTAATTTTAATATAGAAAAATAATTTAAATAACAAATATTACATGATACAAATGAGATTACTATGTATTAATATTTGTTTTTATATTATGAATACCAAAAGTATTGACAGATAATCAACGAAAATAGTATACTTCCTGTCAGGAATTTTAGGTAAATCAACTATACAGCCATAAATAGTCAAAGCAAACACTTAATACTTTTTTGTTTTGTTGTGAGATATCTATCGTTTTTTTTTTTTAATATTATTATAAAACTTTTACTTTTATTTTTATGAACTAGGAGTAGTAATTCCACCGCAGCAACTCTTTTTGCAACATAATTTAAATCTTTATTAATTATTTTAATACGACGACTAATACACTCGTTGTCAGTACTCATATTTAAAAAATTTATAGATGACTATAATGAAACGACTGACAAAGTAACAACTAACAATGTTATGTACAACATAATATTTTATAAGTGAGCTATAAACACGTTTCTACAGCAATGTAATATATTTTATTTAATAATAATCAATTTTGTATACCCATTAAATATAAAAAAAAGTTTGTATTTTACAAAAAGTACCTATAATCAGTAATCACTAATTGCAGTTACTAAATTTAGAAAGAACAATAATAAAACATCATAATTTTTTAATTATTAAGACAAATAAGTAACATTATGTCCTGGACAAGTGTCTTTTCTGTAGTAAATTAAATTTTAAATCGTTCGTCACGGGTATCCATGTAATTGGACATGTGGCTCTCATGCACATCACCATATTATATTTTTATTAATATTAAATTCAATAATAAAATAAAGTGATTTTTGTAAAATATTGGACATGTATTTTTTACATTTTTTGTAGCGATATATATTATATATATAGAATATAGATACTATTTATTATTATTATTTTTTTTTTTTTTTTTTTTTTTTTTTTTTGTGAGAGACAAAAGTGGATTGTATAGATAAAGAGAGATAGTCTAAACTAAAATTAATATAAAAGATATACTTTAGATTAAGTACGCAGTATATCTCACGTACAATTCAAACCTATTAATCAATATCGAAACCCTTGTGATTTCTTATTCACAATGATTATGAAAACAATAAATAGGTATACGAGTATATATAACAGGGCTTTAATAGTATATTATATAAAGGTAAAAGGTGTATATATATCTATAATTTCATTATGTGCAATATACTATACTACGCGTATACTCGTATCTTATAGTTTAAGTGGTTAAAAATCAGTAATTAAAATTTTTATAAATATAGTTAATAATAATATACAACGAGTAGGTGGTATATATATTATTATATTACAGTTATTATTTCTTATTGTATTAATTATTATCAATTAAGTAAATCGTAAGTATTATTTTTATGTAATAAATTAAAAATTAAAATATTTTGCATTTATACTCCGTATATATATTAAATATATATATTTAAAAACCTCTTGTTTCTGCTAATATTAAAAATTTAAGATAAAGACTTAAGATAAAATTTAAATATATATATATTTTTTAAAATTTTCAATAATAATATGTCTATATATATATATATATAAATATTTATAAGGCATAAGCATTTAACATTTATATGGTTCTAAGGTCATTTGATTGAAACTCCGAACAGAACGATTTTAGTGCTCTTAACGCGACGTTAAATAATAATTGATAAAATAGGTTTAACTTTTTTTCCCCTCTTTGTTTATTTATTATTTATAGGTAGTAAAAAAGAAATGAACAAATCGTTTTTTTCAAACTTTGCACCATACGCTCTGAATGAGTGGTCTCGTTTAAAGTTTTTTCCTTCAACGTGTTCACCTTAGCGCGCTGCTATATTTATACGAGTATATATATATAATAATAATAATAATAATAATAATAATAATAATAATATATAATCTTCTCCGAGCTTTTTGAGTTCGACCGAAAAGAAAGGCTTACGGTTTGCAACGATACAAAAAGGTCAACAAAACTTTTCAATAATAGAGATTATGATGTGATTGCGATCCTTTTAAAAAGAGGGTAGAACGATCCAGTATAAATATATATAATATATATATATGTATATATAATAAGGACCGAGCGCGAGTGTATTTGTCCGCGGGATCAACCGATTATATGAGAAAATAAATATGATGACGAGAACAACAAACTTCTATATTTTCCTTAAGGAATAAGAATTTATTATGAGAACTTTCAGTCCATAATACATTGCTGGAGTACAATCCGTAAAATTATTATATATAACTATATAATAGTATATAACATAATATAATATATAATATATAGGTATAGTGTTATTGTTCAAAGTGAATTATGGAATAGACCTATAATAAATTCGACCATACCAAGTATAAAATGAACAATAAACTGAATAAACATGTTAAAAATTGTAATAATACTATAATAATATTAAAAATATTCTAAATAATATCTTCATGTGTATATATATACGTATATGTATGTATATTTAAATATCTAATAACGTTCCAAACAATACACATATAGGTATATACAAATAATGAATTACTATCTTTTAAAAATATTCCTTATAATCAAATTAATACAAATTAAAAATAATAATTATTATTTTTTTAAATCAACGAAAAGAAAGAAAATATATACAAAAGTCTTATTTTCACAAACATATAATTATTATAATATAATATAAATATAAATATAAAATATGAGTATATGCTATTATAATATAAATTATATATAATTATTGCCCGTTGCCTAATATAAATTTAAAAATAATATATCTTTGATTTTTAAGAATAGCTGTGAAAATACATATTTTTACTTCTTGAAAATATACTACATTCATACCTTAAAAGATTTTGACGATAAAAAAAATATAACTTCATAACAAAAAAAAATATATATATATTATATTATCGAGATAAAAAATTACCTCTAAAACGTGATTAAACGTAAATTGCCTTACGATAAACAACAATATGACATATTATATAGAGTGCATAATGTATAATAGAGTTTTTTGTTTAAAGAATTTTTTTTTTTTTTTTTTAATTGATTTTTTATGTGTACATTACAAAGACTTCATTATGCAATATTACGTATCAATCAATTACTTATAACAATATTGAAATACGTAAAATCACTCTCAGATGAGACTTTTTTTTTCAATATATAATACTAAAATTCTTATACAATTAGTTTAACTTTTGAATTTTTGGTAATGTATATTATCATTATTATAATTGCTTGTTTGGTACTCGTCCAATATGCTATCTATCGTACCCTATGATAGCTTAGTATATGATTATCTACCGTAAATAATACCATTATACCAATAACATTATAATATATACTTTAATATTTTACAATTAAGATTAAACTTTGTTCGAAATCCCAAATTTTATTATATACATTGTACCTATTTATAATTTATCATAGGCTTCTTACACGAAAAAAAAAATTATTAAAAATGTTTAGATACCTACTAATTTATTTATTTATTATTATTTGTTAATTATTATTATATGTTTGTCAACTATGAGTTTTATATCAACAGTTCAACACAATTCAAAATAAAGAGATGTGCTCAATTTTTTTAAAAATAAATAATGATACCAACTGACCAGGTAGATAACATATTGGACGAGTACCGATTGTTTTGTCTTAGGTATTTTTTATACACAAATCGAAAAGTAAGGTAATTTTCGTATAATCGACATACTTCTTTTTATGTATCGGATTCACATCATTAAAAATTCGTGGAATTGAAAAATCACAGATTTATTATATATATACGGATATCACATTGAGAAAAATATTATTGGGTATATATATATATATATTATATATATATATATATATGGTATTGGTATAGGTATATGTATATTATTATGTTTATTAAATTCATATATAATACGTATACAGGTATATTTATATATAATAAAGTATACGGTTTATGAAAATATATAAATCATAATTATTGAAATAAAACGTATTTTTTTTTTTTTTTTTGATTTTTTTTTTTTTTATTTTATTATTATAAGATATTTTTAATTTCGCATTTAAGTCAATTGTAATTAATAAAAACATTTTATGACGCTCATCATAATATATTATAATACGATATCGAATATATTATATATAATTTAATATAATTTATTATATAATTTAAGTACGTTACTTACCTGTTCCCATTATCTGTACGTCAAATCATATTTCGACGGCACCAACAGTAGAATCCATCATATAATAAATAGTATTATCACAAAGTTCGAAATCGTAACTATCTATAAATTATAAAAAAAAAATGTATAATCGAAACGAATGGATTTAAATTCTATATACGATATGCATATTAAGATATATTATTAAATTGGCTTGATATAATATGTAAGACGACTTACCTGTGAACACAGTATATATATATATATATATATATATATATATATATATGTATTTATTATATGTGCGATTAAAGTATATTATATACGTCGTGAAATGGGTGTGCTGCACTGCTACGTCAGCGATGGTCGTATGTGCAATGGTAATTTGACCGTGGCCAGGGCCAAGAAGCGAATAGATCGGTGTGCGACTGACGGTGCTTGTATCCCTGGCGCGGCCACGTAAATACGGCGGCGATGCCGTTATTAAGTCGTCGGCACAGGGCGGCGCTCGGTGTGCGACAATAGCGAATGTGTGTTGGTCCATGGGCGTGTCGAGGCCCCGGACGCCGCGGGACCGGCCACCCCAATGTATAAAATATTATTTATATATACATTCAGAGGTCGTCGTGACCGTTGTCGTCGTATATAAAACAACGTGTCAAACACGGCAAACCCCGCAGCCCTGTGACCGGTAGCCCTAAAGTTATTAATTTCGTCGTAAGCTTGTGTCTCTCTTTATTATGCCGCCGCCGCAGGATCAAAGTTTCCGGATTGGAGATCCTGATCTAACCCGCTGCCCCGGCTCGCATGATCCATTGTATATCAACACACACACACACACACACGAACGGCGGCTATTTCGATTAACCGACAACACACCCGGCGTGCGAGTTTCCACTTCGTAACTTCATCGCGCGCTCGACTAGTATAATACGTTGTCGGTATGACGGTATTATAATAATATAATGTATGTATTATTATTAAAACACATATTATACAATAATGTTTATAATAATGTTACATTATATAATAAACATAATATATATAATATATATACATATATAGAGAGAGAAAGAGAAAGAGTTATACTTAATAATAATAATAATAATAGTAAATCTATATAACTAAATAACTAAAATAGGCGGATTATGTTTGGGAATCGTAAATCTGGAAAATGCGTTTACAGTAAATCATGAGATCCAGACTACTGTATCACCACTGTCCACTATCATTGGCGGTATATTTTATATGTTTGCGGTGTATACTTCGTTTATAAAATGTAATAATTAAATTTTTTCTGGATTTACCTTAAAATAAAAATATGGTTTAGCTAGTATGCAAACATTTCATTATACAAGTATATAGCCTCAGACAGTTTAATATTCACTTTTTATAAAATATATATTAATATTCATATATACACATGACACATCTTATTTCTTAAAAAGGATAAGTACCTACTACCTACCATAGGAGCAAAATGAGTATTATATTTAGGGGCCAAAGTTTTGTTTTAACATACTCATGGGGATGGGAGGTATATCGCTTATACACAGTAGGTACACATTTACAAATTTATATATATAAAGGCTACATTGGGCTACTAAGCTCCCCAAACCCTCCTTATTTGTTTCTATGGTAAGTACACGCTTTTATAATTAATTTATAATTTATTATTCCACAAAATATTATAATGTTTTTTTTACTTTTAGTTACCTATATAATAATATTATATAGACATCTAAATTGAACAATAATTTTTATAGTGAACGAGAAAATAATCATCTTATAGATATTATGTTATTTTAATGAATTAATTTTTTGAAAATAAAGGAATTTCATAAAATAAGAAACCATATTTCGAGCGAAAATATTAGTTATTGATTCATGAAAATATATGCATATAATTATTATTATATGATGATTAGAAAGTTTTAAATTCATCTGAACTTTTAATATAATAATAATCGATAGACTTTATACAACAATAAATTATCATGAACAATATGACGTATTATTTATTATTATTTATTATTTATTATTGCCTATTTTTCCTAATGGATGTCTATATATCTGAAATATATAATTAATAATTATATATTTATAAATAATATAAAAAACAGAGATCCGGTAAAATTAAAGACAAAATACGCGCGAACATAAAAGTATATGAAACACGCATTTGTTATTATATATATTCTATACCTATACGTAATAATATACTATAATAGTATTTTCAAATTTAATGTTTTTTGATTTAATTAGGTAAATAATTAAATAATTTGTTTTAAAATTTATATACGTTATACTCGTATATATATACATTTTATAAAGAATATATTATAACGTTTGATAATAATATTAATTACTATAATTTATTTTATAGATTCTAAGCAAAGCGAAAAATGTGTCCGTTTTACAATGATATGTGTGTATACTTATATTCTTTTTTTTAATCTGAAGACACTTTTTTGACTCAAAATGATGCATAACATCAAAACAATGTATGGAATCCCAATAGGAAAGTGGATATAGTTTGTACTTTATTTATAGGTATTTTTTTAATTTTTCAAAATTGAGCTTAACTGGTAAGAAAAATTACCATAAAATTACGAAATTCCGTATAATTTTGACGAAATCGATTTCAAATAATATTACGATAACTTAAGAAATATTGAACATTGTGACTTGAAAATTTTATTAGGTGTTCACTATTAGGTATTCTATATATACCTGATAAAGGTTTAGAACAGTTACTTATACGTAAAAATATAGAACTTTGTACATTTTCTAAAAATTATAATTTTTTCCTCCATATTTGATAAAATTGGTAATTTTCAGGTCATAAAAATTATATAGGAGCGTATAACTACATATTATTTAACTCCAAAATATTTCAAAAATCTCAATGCTTAATTTTTTTATAGCAATCTAAAATTGAAAATTGAAAAAAAAATTGAGCTGATACTGTTATATGGATAGGATATAGCTACAGGGAGATATTTATAGTATATAATACTATATATATGGAAGATATATAGTGTTGTATTTTGATTAAAATTTGAATAACAAATTAATTAATACAATAATTAATTTGAATAAACAATTACATTTTAAAAACAATTATAATCAGCGAAGTTTAATTAGATATGGCCATATGGGTAATAATTATGGAACTCATTTAGGAATTTTATTGGCACTATTATTTCATAGCTGATATAGGCATTAACGACTAATGACTTATTATAATGAACATAAGTTTTCAGTATAGTCAAAAGATTATAATAATTTGGCTGTATAATTTACAGCAACTCTAATTTTGACGATTTTGATTTAAAAATATTTTACGATAACTCAGTAAATATTAAACTTAGAAATTTGAATGTGTGTTCACATGTGTATTTTATATAAATATACTATTTTGGAACTCTTACATAATTATATATTGATATCTAAATTTAAATGAGTCTGCATTTTTATAATTATATAATATATATATAATTTTATATGGCCAGTGTAATTATTTTTATATAAACGTACATATACATACTTTGTGCATAATATATTATACATTAGAGTCAACCTAAAAAAAGTAAAGAAAATAAAGGGTAGCATTCATTTTTATTTCTATATATATTATATATATACAGGAAAAAAAAATGAAATTTTATACAAATATTGTCTGCACGTTTAAGCGTAGGTACATGTTTATACAGAAGTTATTGAACGTAAACACTAAGGTATTTGAAAAAGTGTATTTATAAAAAATGAAAAAAAACAAATGTATAGTCGAATAGTGGATGACAGAATAGGACGAAGTATCACCCGCAGCCATTTGGATCATTTTACATTTGCATATATATATATGTATTATGTTTTATATAGGTAATATATTTATACAAAACTGTATAGTGTGTATTGCAGTAACATTATAAGGTGTACCTATTATAGTATACAATATACATATATTCATCATGAAGGGCAATTTGTTATGAAAAGTAAACGTCGTTTTAATGCGTTTTCGACCCTACTACACTTCGACTATAGGTATATATGTAATATAAATAGCAGATACTCTTGTTTATTCAGCAAACCCTTTTACGACACGAGCTTTTTTTTATCAGGAGAATAATAATAATGTGAAACAAAGAAACGTCATATAAGCTAAAAGCATTCTCATTTTTATTTAAAACATAGTATTTGACCTTTATAAAATATATATATAAATTTTACTCAATTTAAAAATAAAATTAATATTTAAGTATACCTTGAATGTACAATACAGAATCTTATTATTATTTTCATTTTTTTTTTAAATTTATATTAGTAAGTAATAATTAAAATTATATTGTAGTATTGTACCTATTATAGTACCTATACGCGATAATCTAAATTTTATAATATAATATAATGGTAACATTGTTTATATTAATGTTTCCGGTTGCAAATTGGATGTAGTTTGTACTTTATTCAGATCATTTTTCGAATTTCTCAAAATTGACCCCATGATGAAAAAATGACGAAAAAACGACAATTTTCCTTCGATGGATTCGACTCTTTAGCTAAATGATAGATGATTATATTTATAATAATAAATTAATAACCATTGTGATAATATAATTATTATTGAAAATAATAGCAACCAAAATAATAATATTATTAAAACTAATAACAACTAATAACTATAGATTGATATAGAACTAGATTAGCATCTATATAGACAAAAATCTCCATCGTAAATCTCATAATACTTGTTTAAGCACTTCCCGTAGTTGGGCCCATCACATCATTTATATTTTATATTGAACTTAGAGAATTGAAAATTTTATAGGTTGTTCATTTATGTACTATATGTGTAACTATATGGTTCTTGTATACATATATGTATGATAAAATTTTACGTTTTAAATATTTAATAAAAAAAAGTCTAAATTTTAATCAATACCTACCTACATTATCTGACTGAACTTCGCTCGGAATCATTTTTTCGAATGCAATGGTTTATCATTGCAAGGTGCGTTACCCTGGCACCGCCATATTGGAATTTTTAAAAAAATTTTATCTCATTAATTGTACCATAATTTGTACCGATTTTTACCACCAATCCCCGAAATGATACCCAAAAATTTCATCGAGAAAAATCGATTTCAATTTGGCGTGCCAGGGTAACGCACACCTATCATTGCATACAAATTCTGATTAAAATTAAACGCAATGATTTACACACCTATATCCCTACGGCAGGAGTATCTCTTCTCTTGATTTTATTATTATTATTATTATTATTATTATTGTTTTTATTCACTTATTAGTAGGTATATACTTCAGCCTCATAAAATATTTTTCGTATAATATATACACTTTCAAGTCGAAAATAATAATCCCTGATCCCCGATCCCCGATCCCCGATCTCCAACCGTCCCACATTTGCGCCGTCTATAACTACGGCATTTCCGTCAAACGATGACGTAAAATATTGTAATCCTCTCGATTTTGCGATAGTTGTTCGCGCCAAAGACGGCGTAACGGCTATAATGAGCATCGGTCGCGTAATCCCGCCAAAAGATAATCTGAACCCAGTATGCATTCACGCCGAAGGGGTAATTAAGTTGTATATATTGTATACAGTCATAACACGTACACAAGCCCACCACACACTCACACACAAATAGTATACAGGACAGGCGTGTTTTCTTTTTGATTTTTCTTCGCGCCCAGAGGCGACGAAAACGAAAAGCGAACCGCCGCGCCGGATGTCTGATTTCCCACGCGCCACAATCCCAACCGTTTGTGTAATAGCTTGTATGTATAGCAGTTTTATATTATCCATTAATATATATATATATATATATATATATATAGCTGTTGCTGGTGTGTCAGTGTATGTATGTATATTTTTTGCTCTTCTATCTATCATTTTACCCCGTATTTTTGTATTGCCATCCTGTCCCATATTCATTTTACTGCTCATATCGTCGTAACTATATTATAGACAAGCGTGCACGAAAAATAAACAATTTTAGGATATAACAACTAACAAGCTTATAAGGTACTATAAGTTTAGTTACATCTTACATTATTACGTATTTTGTTAAGTAATTTATTGTTACCCGACTACCCGTTATATATAATAACGTAATCAAACAAAATTTCGTTACTGCGGTGTACATAATACGTATAGGTGTTAACATTATAGCTATAATAAACCTAAATCTTAAACTTATCTAAGTTCAAAACTGCCCGAGTTATCGTGAAATATTGAAATCGATTTCTTCAAAATTTCAATTTCCGTGAAAAACGTAGTTTTTTATTCGTTTTTCTTATCGCATAGGGTCAATTTTGAGACCTAAATAAAGTACCAACTACGTCCACTTTCCAACCGGAAACATAATTATTATTATGCTATTCGTGAAAATCGAAACATTAGAAAAGACACACATAATCATTATAAAACCAATATATTTTTCGCTTAGCTTAAAATCTAAAATACCCACATTCTAATTTAAAATTTCCTCGATGCAATAGATAAAATAATAATGAATATTGCGTATATACGCAATATAATTTCTTAACTTGCTCATCGAGACGATAGACAGGGACAGGTATTTGTGAATATAATATAGAGAATAGAAACGAGTGTGGTCAAAGAAATGTAGTTAAACGAACAGAAAAATACATGAAAAAATAACGTAACAAACGCCTGCGAAAAATGATAAAATGTCACGCAACGAGACACGAGAGTCCCTCATTCTGTCCTATATATAATATATTATACTCGTACACTCGCGGTGCGGACCGGTCGCTAAGGCGACCACAACTTACGTTTCATGGAATTCTCTCTCGTTGAGTTTTTAACCGCTGGTTTTCCACTTTTCCCCACGCATTAACCAATATTATTATACGACTCGATTATTGCACGGGCCATTTATTACCGCGAGGCTTTTCAGCGGCTTACAAGTTGATGGTGGCGGTGGTGAGCATTTTTCTCTTTATTCCGATGTCGCCCACTTTGCGAAACAATCTAACTACGTAAAACGTAAACGATACACTTTATAACACCATATTGTTATATAAATAATATAAAAATCAATAAAAAAAAAAGTACTTAAATAACGCAATACCTACTAAAAAATATTTTTCTACACATTGTAGTTGTAGGTCAAATATAGATATAGGTACATAGACGCGATTTCAATTATTTACTCGGTGGAATGATTTAAAAGTTATTACAATGCAATATTATACCTTTACTTCGTTATTTTTCGTTGATAAAATAAAAATATATGTCAACGTAAGTATGCACTCTGTATATACATTTTATAAAAAATTAATCCCCTCACGCTACCATTTTAATTTCTAGTGATAATAACGGTATAAAATCGTAATCATACAATAACATTATGTGATGTATATTGTATATATCTATAGTTATATCATATTATATACCAGTGGCGTATTTATAGAAGGAAATAGGATATTTCCCTCCTTAGCCTTTTTCTCAAGTGATATTTTTTTAATAAATAAAATTATTTTTTACCTATAACTATATCCCCTTTTGGGTCAATTTAATATTTTTTGCAACATATCTCCCCTTAACAAAATCTTTAAATACAATTTTTCGATAACGCGATAATATACCTAACCGTTATACAAAGGATAAAGGAACGTTACAATACTTGTAATATAACATATTGTATAAACTAAAAATAAAACAATATAATATACCTATACATGATAACGACTCACAGTTGCAATATAATGCACAGTACAATGAAGAAGCGAATCGCCAACTTTTCCGGCGCAGCGTGCGGTAAAATGGCGGCGACCGAAGCTTAACGCCCGTAGAACTTTGTGGCGTGTCGGCACGGAAACGACTTAGCCGCTGTGGCCTCGTTCCTCTGCAACCCTTTCCGCCACTCCAACGGATAAATCGCTTACGTATACGTCGAGGCTGACCCTTGCACAACGGTCGACCAAATCGTTATCTACCGGTACATCACACACACATAAAACGATATACTCACTATAGAAGTTGTACAGGATGATACGCGAATAAGTATGTCGTATTTTAAACGTTATAGCGATTGAAATGTAAAAGAAAAAAATATTAATTATTTCTTATTAAAGTTGCAAGTAATAGAATTATATTTGTTAATTGATCCGACACTATACATATTATAATTCGAGTGGTGATTATGTTGATATAAAGTAAATGGGCGAATTTTTTTTTATATGGAGCTTTGTTTCTATCCATAAAAAAAATTCTTATCCTATAATATATTAAACTTAATATACTTATTGCTTATATAAAATAATAATATAGAATTTAAAGTAACTATATATAATAATATAAATAACATTAAATATATAAAAATATAAAAATTAAAAGTTATACTTAGATCTATTATGTTATAAAATAAATTTGTATAAATTGAACAATTTTTTATTTACTATTTATTATTATTATTGGTATACAGAAATTAAAATTGAATGTTTTAGATTTTGGTAATAATTATAAGTGGTTTTACATTATATAACTACGATTAATGGCAACCTATATATTTTTATATTATAGTGTCTTTCATTTTTATCTATTTGAAAATGTTCACTAAAGGCTAAAGCTATTAAATGCTAAACAACGAAATTTTACAATAAATAATGCAAAAATTAAAAAATATAATCACACTAATTAATATTATTTATACATAGATTTCACTATTCGCATAATTATAGCCTATACTTAATCCTATATTATAGATCTATGCGCTATGCCGCCTATTAATAAACAAACTTATCTGTAAAACAATAGTATAATATTTTTTTTTTTTTATAAGAAATTTACAATCTGTTCTTAACTAAAACAATAAGCAAATGTGCACAGAGTAATTTACATATGAATTTTTTGAGGGAAGAAGCCACCCATTATTATTTTGAGTTAGAACCTAGTATAATATATAAATATAAATTTTTTAACTAGTTTATCTATAATGTTGTCCTTTGTTGATAGTCAGTTTTTAATTTGTTTTGTTAAATTTTTTAAATCAAAAATATTATTCGTAATGTCACGAAACAAAAACTTTAAGATTTATTTTTCAAAAAAAAAAAATATATATATATATATTAATAGGTACTTTTACATGCAAATAACTTTTGTATTTAAAAACCAGCTGTAGTAATTACCAATATTTATTATAATAGGTAGGTAACCTTATCACACTCTGATTATAATTAAATTTTAATATATTAATATATTTTAATAATGTCCATTATTTTCAAAACGTACCTTTACGAAATTCGAGTATAATATCGCACAGTCGCGACAAAATTATAAAAATTCTATACAGAGTAATCAAAATATATTTTCTCTGTTATTTTCGTTATATTTATATATATACATAATACAATACATACATATAAATAAATATATAACCTATTAATATAATAATATTTATAAATATTTATTAATCTATTCACCCTGTTCCTGTATGTATTATAAACACTTTAAACGTACAACAACGGAAAACCATTTTATCGAACACTTTTTTTCTATTTATTTTTTGACGGACTGTGAGAGACCGTATACACCGCGGACTCGCCAGGATAGGAAAAACACTATATAATATCGCTCCATCGTTACTTGCGTATCGTAATCATATCGTTCTTATATATTATATTCCGTACGGGTTTACCGTTGTCCGTTTCTACTGCGAGTTTCTGACGCTCGACCGCTTGACAACGGATCAACCCATCAAATCCCGCGCGCTTATATATGTACCAACATTGCACAATGTATACATAACCTGGGTCCTGGTACCTGGTTGCAATCGCGCGAATGATTGTAACCTTTAAGATTCGAGACTTCAGTTAAAAATAAAATATGCGTTTTAACACGAAATCCGTAAAATACGAGTTATAATATTATGATATGTATATACCTATACTTAATTTAAACGTTAAACTTAAAAAATTAAATACTTACATTTATGCCTATTGAAATACAATTATATTTTTTTTAGATATATAGTCATATTCGTTAAACTGATGTTATACAGGTTGAAAATATAATAATTGGATAATCATTGAAATTAACTAGATATAGGTAGGTATAATGATTTGAAAAATGATTATAAATTAAACTGACCGCGGTTCACGGACAAAGTGCTATTTGGCACAATACAATATAGCCACTGCACTTGCATCGGTGCACCCTCGATAGACGATATAGTTATGGGGCATTGGCGGATTGGGTAAACCAAAAATTGACTGCTGCAGACAGATCATATAAAAATAAAATCAATTAGAGGCACACACAGAGGCGGAACTACATATATACAAAGGCGGGTTTTTCCGCGGGCCTCGTCG
>JAIUCT010000032.1:2489662-2529748 GCA_021307375.1 Tetraneura akinire
TTTGGGGGGACTAAGCCCCCCCAAGCACCCCCCAATCTCCGCCTATGCCTATTATAATTATATATACCTATACCTATATCATATTTTAATTTTTATGTGTACAAAATGTGATTACACATAAATTTGGACTACATTCGTATATAATAATATTATCATGTTTACTGTTTAGTATTATAGGTACTTCTATAAAAATGATAGAGGCAATGGCACTGATAAATATTGAATGATTAAATTTAAATATTTTTATTGGAGAATTCGTTGATTTTCCGATAGTTTTTAGCAGGATTAGCATCCGGGTTACATATACACGTTATATTTTCTTTATACGTTTTTGCTCAGATTTTCTTTATTTTTCGTATACAATATTACAATATAGGTAATATATAATTTTTTTATAATTTATTTCTCTAAATTACTATATTAATCTCTCATAATAGATATTATACATTTTTATATGACGTACCTATATAGTTATATTTATAACTCGTCTCGTATTTTAATGACTCTATGATAGAACTAAAATCACCCTGTATAATATAATAATCATGATACATATTATACCTATACCACGACCTTATTTATGTATATAAATATATTATACAAGCGTAATGTATATAATATTATTGCCACCCCGACGACAGTGCAGCTGCACAGATGATGTTTTCCGCGGTTCCATATACAACAACCTATACCTATGTCCGTATAATGTATACGGAACGGGTGTCGCGACGCCCACGCACACGACGGGCGCGACCGACCGGCGGTTCCCACGGCATGATTAATATAGACTGTTTGATCCAACAATAAGTTACCTACTGTCAACATCAACGACGCGGTCGGTACGCTGTGTTTTTAACCTAAAAACCTAAGAGAATGGTTCAAGGGTCCGTGTGACGACCGTTAGGTTAACGAGGACCGATTTATCGTCGCCGAGAAACCAACAAGCAAATTAGTATTCGCATTCATTTATTCATTTACCTATAGATATTTTGCACGGACACGAGAACTTCTCAGTCGTCAGTCCTGGGTAAGGAATCACCAAGCGCTCATAATTCTTCCTCTGAGTACAAGGCTCGTGTGTCGTATTCTCAATTAATCCAACCGAAAAATAGTAAAATATTAAATGAATTAATAACGTTGGTAATTAATTTGTATTCTGTCTACTTAGTACTTACCAGTTGGTAGTTACTAGTTACCACTCACCAGCTACCGGTACGGCGGTACCGGTACAATCAATTATTTTTCAATGAGCATAGTAAACGCATATTCATACCTACTTCAATATTTCAATATATATATGAATTTTTCCAGTTTTTCTAAAATTAGATAAAACATTTAATATTTTGTTGAAAATAAAATAATTTCTCAATAGTCTATGTCTTTTGTTTAATTCGTAATTAATATTTTTCTTTTTCTTATATTTTTATATAGAAAGTGGACACTGGACAACAAGAATGATAATCATACTGAATTAATAAATAATAATATTATATTATACAATATACAAATATACTCAAACGATAAACGCAGCTGACAGGTTGATACATTTTTCACATAGGCAACTACTACCAACACTTTAATAGGTAACCAAAACAAAATAGTAAATTTTTTATCTCAATCTAACTAAAATAATATGTTATGCTTTATGCAATAAATAATAAAAGTCAAATTAAAAAACTTATTATTAGTTATTACTTTTTTCAATATTGTCAATTAATTTATTTAAAATAGGTACATTGATTGATTGTATTAAAGTTTTGACTATGGATAACAAGGCAAAAAAATTATCATTATTCGATTATTTTCTGGATGAAATCAATAATGAAGAATTACAATGTGATATCACGGTTACGGATGATGGAAAATCTGTGAACGATATTTGCACGTCAGATGAAAATGAAAAAGATTCTACGAATAACATGGACATTAATTTAAACGAATTTAACAATAACTGCGAAATTATGGTAAAAAGTTTATGTGCATAAAATTTAAATTGGTAAAATATACGATAAATAAATTGTTTCTTTTTGATTTGTCAGCTTAAAGCTTTTGATGATGCATTTGAAACCATTTATGACAACAATGATGTTAATATAGTTCATGTTCAACAAATATCAGAAGAATTACAAACAAATTGTTTGCACTTAATAAATAAGATGGTTAAAAATAAAAATGATTCAAGTAAGAACTTGTGTATTAATGAGGATATATAATTTTAGGTTATAAGTACCTAGGTAGATAGGTTCAGGTACTAATAATATTTATCTATTATTAGATTTATATAGATATTATTAGTACTATAGACATGTGTATATAATACTGCCTATAGTATTACCATTATATATTTATGATTAGTACTTAGTAGGTAGGTTCTAATAGCGGCGTAACTCGGACCATTTTGTGGGGGTGATAAGGTGATATTTGTCATTAGTAAAAAAAAAAAAAAAAAAAAAAACATTTATCTCACAATTTATAATTATATATTTAATTTGCTATAATAATATTTCCAGTTTTCTTTTCTTTTCTTTTTTCCTAGTTCATCAATAATTTCCTCAACATTTAATTTGTGTGTACTATTTTCTACTTAATAGGAGTAAATGTTATTTGTAACATATACCTAATCTTAATTCCTAATTAAATATTATTACTTAATAAAGTTTGGATTTAGATTTTTTTAAAACTAGTAAAAAAAAAAAAAGTCTGGAGGTGATCACCAAATTACTTTAGTAACGCCACTGGGCACTATTATGTATTTATTTAAAAAAGTCTATCTATAATCTAATCTAAATCTAATACTTATATTAAAACAATTTTTTATCATTTTAATTTTTTAATTCTTTTTAAAAACCATTCAATCCAATATCTTATAAATTGTTTTAAGTAGGTACCTATCAAAATGTAAAAAATGATATTTTAATGCATATTATAAAATCAATTGTTATAATTTAAGTACCACCTAAATTTGTTTTTTTTAAATTTCATTTAGTTATAATGATTTATTTTAATTGCCTAATTATTGTTTAATATTACAATTATACCCCTGATATTTACCTTATTAGCTACCTTTAAATTAAATGCTGAATTTTTATCTAATATAATATTTGTTATACCTATATATATATATATATTTATTTATACTTATTTCTTGTTAATATCTTGTAAATTTTTTATTTTTTATTTTATTACATTATTTGTGTTATTAATTTATTATGCCTTTTTAAGATGAAATTGAACAATTAAGATCAAAGTATACATCGTTGGAGAATAAATTACAATGTCAAATAACAGAATTAAAATTGCAACTCGAACAACAATCGAAATTTAATTCCATGATTGGGTCTACATTCAGCCACTATTTATGGGAAGCAACTAATATACCTAATGTTATTAAGATAGTTTTACAAGAGGTTAGAAACATAATTTTATAACTAATATAAATTGATCATTTAATTCATCATTGGCATTTAATATTATTTAGAACAAGATAGCAGCTATGGCTAAGTTGATGATTAATGTACTTGGTTCATTTATTGAAAATTACAAAATTAAAATGCCATCTATAGAAACATTAGAAACAAAATTTGTATTAAATATTCTAGGTATTATAGCTAATTTAACAACTACAAATAAGGGCTGTCATTTTTTTTCACAAGTAAATGATGGTATTCAAGTGGTTAAACTTATTATATCATTAGTAATATGTATACCATTTTCATTAGAAAATAGTTTAAAAAAGTAATTATTTTTATTTTCATTATGGTTATAAAGTATTTTTATTTAATCATTAACAAAATATATTGTTTTTAGGATTGCTTATGCTGCTTTATATAATGTAAGTATTCGGTTTAACGGACACTTACTCATGGAAGACCATAATTTTATAGAAACATTACATAATGATATTAAATCAATATCTAACAAGGGCATTAATGATACATTACTATTTGCTCTAAAACTGCTACACTCATTAACAATAAATATTAGTGAATCAATGTATATCATTCTTAAAAATAAAGTAAGTAGGTACCTAATATTTTATTTTAAATAGGTAATATAAATAATATGTATTATATTAATATTTATAATAAATTTAACAACAACATTCACATTTAGATATTTAATTTGCAAGTCAAATTATTAAATAATTAATACCTACATAATGTATTGTAGATATTTATTATCTTATATATAATTTTAACTTATTAGTTTTTAATTCTAGTACATTGTTACCAATTTATAACAAAATATAAATTATACTATAAAAACATAATTAATGTGTATAGATACATTTACAAGAAATGCTTAAGTTAACAAGATATATAGAAATAGAATTGACAGTTAAAGAAATATATAAAAATATTAATATTGCAATTGAAAAATATAATTAAAATATAATTTGAACAACAACTGTTATAGGTATGCAGGTGTAGAAATCCTAACCTTGAAACATAAATTATTTATATTATAAATAGAAAATGTTAAATTTAGTTAAATTTTTTTTATATAAAATAAAAAAAAGTAAAGAGTAAATGTATTAAATAACTAACTAATTTAATATACTAGATAGGTGCCTACCTATTTTTTTTTTTTTATTATTTATAACATTATTTTATTTTATACAATATTAATTCTTATTACTTCCACAAAATAGAACAATTAGAATAATTATTATATTCTGTGTTACTTCTAAAGTTCTAATTTCTAAGACTTAGTTATTTACTTAAAACTAATTTAAAAAAATTGTATTAAAATAAATTAATTTAATTGATAAATTTATTCACAAAGTTTAAAAAATATAAATTAGATTTATGTCTGAATCTAGAAATTATATATTTATCAATTGATTAAACTTTTTATATAAGTACCTACCTATAATAATATACCTAATTATAATTATTATAATACCACATAAATAACTAGGACACTAGTATACTAGGTACATAATATGTGTAGAAAATTATACATATATACGTTTTTTGTAAATAAATGTTTAATAATGTGTGTATAAACGTATTTTTTATTTTAAATTTACCCATCCCCCTACTGATATATTAACTATATATACCCAACCATATTATTTTAACTGTACCCAAAGTCCTAAATACAAAGTACCTATATAATCCTAAAAATAATTATAATTTTAGTATTTTAAAATTTGAATTTAACACTTACATTCACTTCTGTGTTTTTTTAGTTTTAACATATTATTTTCGAATGCCTAAATGAAATAAACTCATATTTTTTTACCCGTACAGAATCTCAGTGTAACATTAACACGCGCGCCTCTAATCACCCATACAGGATAACAGAATCAATGTTTTGACAAGCGTTGACACGTGTATTGCACGCGACTAAAACGTCTGTTCAACGTACCCGGAATATTTATTTAATAATTCACAAGTGTTTATTTTTATTTATTGGAGCGCGAATCAATACGTTTCTATATATTATGCAAGTACTTGTTGCTATAATTCTATATAGCGCCAATTGAGCGACTTATTTTTTAAATAAAACCATCAATAATTGTGACCGTGGGAGAATCATTATAATAACAATTCATTCATATACGTACCTACTTGAATTGTTTTTTTTAAATATTATTTTTATTATATTATATATGTATATTGTATACATATTAAAATGAATGTATTTCTTTTTTATAACTAAATATTTTCATACATTTTAAATTTCAGTAGTAATTTTAGTAGATACACGTTTCGTATTACGAAATATAAATGTAAATATAATACTGTAAGAGTGTAAGTGTAAGCTAAACCTTAAATTTATATTGCAAATATTAGTTGTCACTTGTCATATATTATCACAAATTACCAAATTACATAAAACTGATTGTAATAATAAGTTTATAATTTTAACACTTTTTTTTAATAGGCATTATATTGTACCAAATTATATTTTGAATTTTGATACATGATATCAGATTATCATTTTATGCCCTAGAATGTCTTATAGGTACTTTGAAATTTCATCCCTTAAAAATTATATAAATTAAATAATTATATGATATAAAAATTAAAAATTAAATAACCAAAATATGTTTTACTATATTAATATACTGTTGTACCTATATTATATTAATCTTACTTATGTTAATTTTGATATTAAGTAGCCCACTATAACTATACATATAACTATATATTATTTTTATATTTTTGCGAATATTTATAATAAACGTGGGAATATCATTATATTGAAGTATGGTATTTGACCATAGCTTTTCTCGAAAATCGTTCAGCGCAAGAAAAGATTTGAAAAGACCAACTGTCGTAAATCGGCTTAAATACAAAAGCCAGCTCGTATTACATCTTTCTTAAATCCTGTCCACGACTTCCAAATGAACGATTTCAATAGATTACTAACGTTTTTAGTAGGTACATTGTACTTGTACATATATTATATACTAATTCTAAACTAAGTGAAGGTACGTAAAAAAGTGAGTAAAATTTAAAATTTACTGGGAGACCATGATGCAACATACAAGGAATAAATAGAAATGTAATTGAAATAAAATCGATATTTTATATAAAGTTGACAAAACTATATATCTAAATTTTAATAAAAAAAAAAAATTGCATCCTGTTTTTAATTGTTTTTTCCCCCAGCATCATCATCCCATAATTCAATAATTTATTGGATAATCGTACACCTTATATATAATAATTAATAATATATACCCACCAAATATTGAAGCCATTAACAGAAAATTATAATTAGAGCTTTAAAGGTACCTATACCCCTACTATATATTATATAATAATAATATTATATTGTTCGATAGTTTCTATATACAAACTACATGCAGGAAAATGTGTTTTTCTACCCTATATATTGTCCAGTTTTTGATGCACTCTATTCGTGTTATCCGGTTGTTGGTAAAAAATTACCCCCAAACACGCTATATATATAACACATTATCACCTGCTCGTGCGGACGGTTGTTCCGCTAGTTTTATTAATTGTATCATATTATCGTGAGGATGACTATACTCTGGGGAAAGTGAAATAGACGTAGATAGGGCGAGAGAAAGAGAAAACCGCTTTGTCAGCTTCATCATCCCTCTTGTATATTGTTGTGTTACATGCAATGTGTATACCTACATCTATATATACTATTTGTGCGTTAAAAATACAAGTATAATAGAAGCCGTTATTCATCTTCGACGGCCAGTGGTCGGCAGTCCTTCACAGTAATGAGTACCGACGATTATGGACATCTTATTTAAGCTCGAAAAATCTGTAGGTTGGTAGGTAAACACGGAAAATGATGATGATGTCATGCGAAGGGCGATGTGAAAAACGTTTCTTAAGAAATACGTCTGAATAGTTATCTTCGTTTCGTAAAGAAATATCTTCTTTAATATTGAACTTTTTTTTCGTTTCAAGAGAACGCATTATATAAAAACACGTTATATCTATTATTATTATTTTTTTTCATGTTTTTTCAACATTATATAATAATTATAAATATAATTACATTAATATTTGTAATGTTTAAATTGAAGTTTGAAAGAGATTATTACATGTCACTGATGTGTATTATATTATTAATACACTATACACGTGTAATATTGCAATATGCATTTTTAAAAAACATAATATTAATTCAATAGAATTTTACCACCTATTTTAGTAGGTATTTATCAATATTGTTATAAAATTATGAAATTATTTTTATATATATTGTACTCACAAGTGTGTTGTTTTATTATTTTAAATTAAAGCTTTCTCATAATAAATTATTATTATTAATTGGTACCTTTTGTTTTTTGTATAATAATAATATTAAATACTGTAATCGCCTGGCATTTCGGTTAAAATGTTAAATGCGTATATCTATAATACTATTATATTATTATGATATAATAGAAGTCTTACCCCTTTTGAAGTAATATATATATATATATATATATATTTTATATTTATATACTATTATAATATACTGTGCAAGTTGGAGACACGATATAGTAGGTATCACAAAGTTCGATTCTAACCCTTTTGTTTATTAAACTGTTATAAGTTATAATCGGGTTATTCTATTGATACCCTTAATAAAGAGTAATTCACCCGCCCTCTTCCGCAATAATACCATGATGGTGACCCTTCGACGTGTTTGTTAAGCCATTTTAAAAGCCTATGTTTACACCGTCCTTACCTTAGTGTATGTTCACAATACCATATTAATTATTTGTGAAAAGAAATCCAAATACAATCTTAGATAAGTTACACTATATATTATAATATATTTTATATGTTTCCATTTTAGTAACTAGGTATTAATTAATATTAAATGATTATTATCATTACTTAGAAAAATTAATATAACTATTAAGTTGTCAATTTGTCATTAATTTTAATTAAATTCACGTGTATTAATATTATAGTATTATTCATAATAAATTTATATAAAACTTTTAAATTTCCGAAATTGTGAATTTTCAGACTATATGAATTATTGACCTTGTAGTTACAATTTCTGCACACACATTACATAGTAACTAGTAACATATAACCATTGATTATAGAATAAACTATTATATAATCAATGGTATAACTATTAACTGTCTTAAGTTATTTAATTAGATATTTGAATAATTGACGTTTATCCATAATATGCATACCGCATACGCATTCGGATACTAATTTAGTATAATTATAATTTATTATCGATTGTGTTCATTATTAATAATTGTTATTATGATCACGTAATAATATTACGTGTAATGTGTATACGGTATACCTATACAATAATTAGAAATAGATGAAGAATTCCGACATTTAATTGATATTACCTTAACTCAATCACTCAATGCATTCATCATGTTTTAATTTTGTAGTTTTTATAATAGTTAACAGTACAATAGTATATAAATAGTTATTTATGTATTTATTAATACCCATTGTAATCATGTTAAAAATAATTTTACATCATTCCTTTTTTTATATGTACGCGGATAAATAGTTATAGAAATGACGACAGAGTGAAAATTTAGACTTAATTTGAAAATTATTCAGTTTTATAATATTCTATATATTTTGTAATAGGTTGGTATATTGGTGGAATGATCGAAGATTGAATGGATGATAATATTATTATATAGTGTATTAGACTATTACTATTAGTGTTATATTTTCTCTTCAAACAACGCGTCACTGTTTGTGTTTCATTTGAAAAATACCGAATCGGCAATGCTCTCGAAAGTATAAGTATTAAAAACATATTATAAAACAATTATTAAAAAAATGGTAACAAATAACAATTATATTATTTATTTATCGTCTAAAAATTAAAAAACGTATAAATATAACATTGACTGTTGAGATGATATTATAAATGTTATGTATAATATTATAAAAACAAAACGCGCACAAGTCTATATTTTATAAAAATAAAATGTATTTCACGTGCGCGACGACACGCACGGAGGGTGGCTCGTAGGGGATGGGATTGTTGCGCGCGTGTTTAAATTATAGAATATTATTGTGCGTACGTAATCGATGGGTTACTCTTCAACTTACTGCGCGCTCCATGCGTATATTATGGGACGATCGGCCATGAGGGTGCGGATGCGGTGAGGTCGACGATTTCGATAAATTGCCACCGCCCGTTGGCCAATTCCAAGGAGGCTCTGCCGGACGCCGCGTCGGGTTTTCGCACCCGCGTGACATATTGTTTTAACATACACGCACTCGGGACGAGCACCGCGACTAAAGCCCAAAAGTAACGGTGGCGGCGACCCTCTCTAAGTCTCGACACGATGCGGTTGCGTTTTTTCCCACTACGGTAACAAAGGCGGGAAAATATGAAAAAATAAAATAAAAACAATATTAAGTATACCGAATTAATATTCGTGTCACGTTTGGGGGAACGATGGCGACCATCTCGAAAACGGATAAAGTCGACACTATAAACGTTTCTCGTCGTACCATAATTAAATATTTAATAAAAATAATGTACTAAACTAATTATGTTCGTAAATGCATACCCATATATTACGTACAGTATAGAGTTAGAATATAGATATAGAGTATAGTATTATTATTATATAATGTAGTACGATTTTAGTACTCGACAAATTTACGGAAATTCATCAATTTAAGTATCCGGACCTGGAGCATAGGCGTGCGTGCTCACGGGGGCAGAAGATGCAGCAAATGCTGCCCCTAAATCTTTTTTTGGACTGTTAATTATTACATTTTATCATTGATAAATTAAATTTTCATATCTAAAAAATTTCATTAGTTCATTCAGTTCCATTTTAATCAATGGAATATTTTTTAAATAACACGTGATAAAATATAATTGTGATACTTAAAAAGTTAAAATTAACTATAAAATAAATGAAATTATGGGCAGGATTTCTTAAAAAATTAGGGTAAATGTATTTTCTTCTGCCTCTGAATTTGAAATCTGCGCGCTTTATGATCCGGAGTACCGCGAAACGCGTTCAATATAAGATATAACTTTACGTTTACGATTTATACCTAGGTGTAACTATAATATTGTACATTTGTACGGTTAACGGCGGTAAAGATTATACGCATTACCCGCGGCGTTTCTTATTTAAATGCAAATGGGAATACAACATACTTGCCTAATATACAACTATCACTCTCGTACTTGATGATCAGTTTTAATTAGTCATCGTAGGGTCTAAGGACGGACGTCGAAACGTATAAATTATTATTATTATTATATTATATTACACGTCGCGCCCAATTGAATTTTGACGGCGACGGGATTACGCGCACAGTATAAGCCGTTAAAACACGCCCGTGTGAGAACGTGACCAAAGGCCAGATCACCGAAGGACACGTGTTTATACAGTCGGATTACACAGTTACATCGGTAAACCTTTAACGCCGTACAATGTATAAAATATAATACTTCACAGTTCACCTAATGTATAATGGACAATCGACCAAACATATAACAATGATGTTGAACGGAATTCGAAAGTGCGCGCAAGAGTTTACTATCCGAATAATATTATTATTACACGAATGGACACCCATTGTTAAATTATAATTTACAATTATTATTATTATTATTATTATTATTAGGTACCTGTCCATAATAATTATTGATACGTAACATTGTAACAATAATTATTATTTATTATCGAAATGCGAAAACAATGATTTTCCCAATATATAATAACATATTATATTATTTTGTGTCAAAATCTTCCCGTTAAAATTGGCAAACAATTATTGTTAATATAAAATATTAATAAACTAAATACCATAATGAGAATTTAAAACGACAAATTAAAATGTGGACGTCTACTGTCTATCACGATGGCATCACGATGTGACATTTCTATTTTTTTCAAAAAGTACCTACTATTTTTCCAATTAATATCCGATCCTTCTTTCTTCTACTTACACTAAAAATCCAATATTTGAAATTGAAAAAAATACTTTTATTCAGTGGATAGGATAATAATGACAAACATTCAGTTTTATTATAAAGAATTGTAATATTCTTTTTTTTATGTTAGTCATCATCATGAATGTAAGTTATATTGTTTTAAAACATCAATAACACAAAACGAAATATAATAATGTTATTTATGAAATTATATTAATTATTTTAACCGTCGAAAATTCAAAAACTCGTTAGTAAGTATGAGTCAAGATAATTTTTATTTTATCTTAATTATTTTTTGTGTCGTATATATATTGTGATTAAGTGGTTTAAATTTTGTTACGAGTTATAATTTTAACACATAGGTAGATCTATATTATCTATGCAAGGCTGGGCAAGTTAATGATTTTTTTAACTCATTAAGTTAGTTATATTAAAATAATATAAGTCAAGTTAAAAGTTAATCATATATTTTTTGTTAACTTTGAAAAAAAGGAACTTAACTTAATTTAAAGTTAAAATTTTCTAATTTGTAAAAAAAAAATATATATATTTACATAATACATCCTAGATTCCTAGGGTAGATGTTTTTACGCTCAAGAAAACTACTGATGAAATTTAAATTTCGCCTTTAAACTATCAACTAGCTATCAAAAAACCTACTTGTCTAAAATAAATTCTAAAATTCTGAATTTATACTTGTCTCCATTTATAATTTTACACGACAACAATATTAACAATGTTTTAAAAATAAAACCATAAATTAACTATTAAGTGTACTGTATACTTAATCTATGATAAAACGAACAGAACTTGCCCGAACACGGACCACGAACTAAGATATATTTTAGTTCGTGGTACAGAGCCATAAATCATAAATGATGAATAATTGATAATATTATATTCTTGTAATTTTATTTACGTAAATTATAAACAAATAACAATATTTATTTATATATTAAGGCTTAAATGCTTAAGGGGATTCGAATTCGAAGCGTCAATTTTCTTTCTCTGTCTAACACACATAAAAATAGGGATTTAGACGTTTTCTATTTACAACGTTACGATTGATCTAGTTATGCGATAAGGAATCTGAAAACGGATTTGAATTCTTTAGATCGACTTTCCCACATTTTTCATTTTTTTGTGCTAAATTCTTCAAAAATTGAATATTTATAAATTTTTGAATAAAATTTTTTTTATCAACATTGAGAAGAAAATGTCTAAAAAGTGGGAAAGTCGATCTAAAGTAGACTTTCTAACGAACTCAAATCCGTTTTCAGATCCTTTATCGTATAACTGAATCGATCGCAACGTTGGAAGTAGTAAACTTCTAAATACCCATCTTATATGTGTGTTAGACAGAGAAAGAAACCGACGCTTCGAATCCCCATAAGGCCATAATAATATATAATATTATCTTTACTCATACCTCATTAGTCATTATTATATTATATACAAAGCCAAAACTTTCAGACATTCAGTATTCATCCATATCTCAATATTTGTAATGCACTAATTAGTAATAACTAATTAGTAATTAGTAATAACTAATCAATGTTGATAAAAAAAATTTTATTTAAAAATTTATAAATATTCAATTTTTGAAGAAAACTAACTAATTAGTAATTAGTAATTAGTAATAAACTATTTAGTAATTAGTAATAAACTAATAAAAATAAAATTAAAAATAAATTTGTGAGTTGAAGGTGTTTGAAATTTTGAATCTTTGGTCAGTGGCTATAATTATTATAGTCAGTCCATGGCTAAATAACAAGGTATGACAGCAACTCGAACTGCGCATGTGTCCTACGTCATCTGCCGAGGAAAACAATAACTGATTATTTAGCCATGGTAAATACCATGAACACGAACTACGAAGATTGTAAATATAAACATGGCTAAATAACCGGTTATAGCCATGCTATGATTATTATACCTATATTTATAACATCTAAAAATCCTTGGCAGTTGACGTCACAATTTTAGTTTTTATTCCATGAATGTCACAACTGAACGTAAAATGAAATTATTGCTGTCATACCTTGTTATTTAGCCATTAGTCAGTCTCAGTCATGGCTATAGATAATATGGTTGCCCAACGACGGTGAAAAATGTGAGTTCAAAAGGTATATTGGTTTTCGTGCCAGCATATAACGCTCCAGGTGTTAAAAATATTAACTACATTCGAGATTTGACTTTTATTTATTTTGATTAATAATAATATTCGTAATCAAAACAAATAATAATAATATTAAGAAAATAACTTTACTTTTACTTATTAGCAGAATAATATATAAATATACATAATTTATTTATTTTTTAGGAAGTAACCAATTTTGATAATTTTTTTTTTGTTTTATTATATTGTTTTGCCTCAATATTTTTATTATAACTATGTTGACGCATTCGCATTGTTATATACATTAAAAACATTTCTGTTAGAAATTCACTTTTGTGTTCTTTACAATTCCAAGAAACATTATGATTATTTTGTAGTAAATCAACCTGTGTATCTTCGAATACCGTTGGAGAATCTGCATACTTCTCAAAACTTAACTCAAATGATTTTATAATTAAGTAAACATGATTACGTTTTTGTTCTAGTTTAGCTGGTACACCAAAAGAAGTTTTAGAAATTACATGTTTATGCTTTACACAGCAATTAGCCATAATGATGTTTAAAATTTTAAATATGTAAAAAAAATAAATTGAAATTACAGAAATTTGGAGGATGGAGAGAAATAGAGAATTACAAATAAAACAAATGAAAAAAACATTTATAATTATTTCTTGTATCCATTTGCGCGGTAAAAGCGGCATATTTTTATAATATATTATTATTTATTAAGTATTAAGCATGGCGATAGATTTATATAGTCATTGCTATTACAGTATTACCATTGATTAATTATACATAATCAATGGTATAATATTTGCGTAATATTAAATTAAATTTATATTTATTTATTTATATATTATATTATGTTCATGTCTCATTCGTTATATTTTCTGTCGGTAGGTTGCGCTTGAGTCTGCTCTTATTGGTCACGTGACTTTTCATGAACATTCTGGCTCGATTCTTCGTTGTGTTTAACATAGGCCGTTCGGTAACCATATTATCTATAGCCATGGTCTCAGTAGTAAACAGTTAACATAATACAAAACACAATACATTATACATCACTATATGACACTATACATACAGCGCTTTAGTTGCGTGTGGCAGAAAATCGAATTATTATGTAACAATATGTCACCAACTCTGTATGGTAGACGCATATACTAGTATCTACAACCGTGGTAGACGCGCACTCGTTATCTAACCTGTATATTTTAAACTGGGAGATTACAAACTTATTGTTTATCAATGAAATATTGAAATATGCATGACAAAACAATATTATTATTATGTTATTTTGTCATGGAAATATGAATATTTTGCTTTAGCGGCGTCTGTATTTTAGTACGCCTCGTTTTGAACTACGGTCTCTAAGACTGTGTTTTGAACACAGATATATATCGTTTAATATATATATCTGTGGTTTTGAACGTTGGTTTTGTTTTTGTACTTTCGTTTTCATTGAAGTTATTGTAATACGGTATTAAGAATTACCGTATCTGTGTGTTTTCAAAAAAGCGAAGACTACCTAAACAAATATTCTTGTTCCCTGTCATGTTTGTAATTTTGTACTTTGTTTTATTATTTTAAGTACCTTTTTTTGTACTTGTTACACTTACAAGTAGATTAAAGTTTAAAATTATGTGAAGTGAATTAATTAACATTAATATTAAAATTATTATTGAAATTATACTGTAATTATTCTGTACTGGACACAGAAATACAGAATAATAAATATACAATGAATAACATAACAGTTTCAGCAGATTTTAGAAGTTTGTATAAAAGTACTACACTACTACTGTATACATAATAAGATTCTAATATTTTTCTCTTAGGTATTGTTACAAAGTTGGATGCACCATTTGATGTTTATAAATTTGACTGTAAAAATGTAATCCAAAATGCAGATGCATTCAGACTACGTACAGCTTTATTAACAATGAATTTTAAGAAAAAATCATGTGATCTGTATTCATTTAGTCAATCACCAGACTTCAATCGTATTTCAAATAATCAGAAACCAAACGAAGTAATACAGTTTTTAGAAGTGCTTAAAGAAATTAAACAAAGTGTTGCTACTTACTTGAATAAAACATTTAATAATGTGACCAGTGTATCTTGTTCTAAATATGACCACGGAGGTAACTTAATTTTATACTTTTATAAAAATGTATTATAACTTATTATGTATTTAGATTATTTGCTATGTCACGATGATCGAGTTAATGATAGATCTGTAGCATTTATTTATTATTTAAATTATGATTGGCTAAATGAATGGGGTGGTACGTTGGATCTTTATTCAGTTGATAGTAATTATAATGCTAAAGAAATTGTTTCTAGTATTAATCCAGAATTCAATACGATGATATTTTTTCCAATTGCAAGAGACACTTATCACCAGGCAAGTTGTGTTAAAATATTTATTATGCCTTTAAAAAAAAAAAAAAATTATTTTTTTATAGGTTGCTGAAAACGTATCAAACTTCTCACGCATTTCTATTAATGGTTGGTTTCATTGTGATAATTTCTCTTGGGAAATGTCAAATCAAGATGTTGAATTATTATCTCCAATATATTTACCAGTTAGAGTTTCGGAATCAAGAGTAATTTATGTTTATAAATTTAAAAATTAGTAATTTTAGTGATAGTATTTATCAATTACCTAAAATTTGTAACATTTAACTACTTTTTTTATCATATAGAGTAGAGCTTGTGCATCATTTTGCATTGAATCGATGTATGAAGAACTTATTTACAGAGAAGCAATTAAAGAGACATTTATTAATGATGGATTCATTTTGTGTGGTGGATTTTTCAAATCTGCTATGGTTGATATTTTATCTAATGAAATATTTTCCAATGATATACAGTGGAATATCAAAGGACCTTTAAATAAAAGGTAATATTTACTTAATTTGGAGTTAGAGAAATTATCTAAATCTACATTATAATTTAATTTGATTGACGGTAGTAAAATTTTTACTGAATTCATAATTTATATATAAGTTAATATTATAAACTATACATACTTATATTTTCTAATGTGTCAATTACATTAGGCGATTTTACTCGCTGTGGCTAAATTTGCTTAATATAATAGACCTAGTTGGTTACTCGTTTTTCGCCCGCTATTAATATTGACTGCCTGGCTACTTTTTTCTGCTACTCACTGATTATTTTACTCTCTAACAAGTAAAATCTCAATGTATAATTAACATGATTATCTAAATCACACTAGTGTTCTCGCAATTAGTGACTGGTACTGGTTGATAAATGTCAGGGGTTGTAGTTCGTGAGGGTGTTAATATTTCTTATTTAATATATCAGAAGTTGAAAAAAAGAAAAAGTAGGAAGGCAAGAATTTACATCAGGATTGTATTGCTATAGACAAGATAAATATGGCACATACAGTACATTAGAGCTAAAATATGAAGACAAACATGTGACAAAACATGAGCGAATACGGGTTGCTGCATGCTCAAACGCTTGTTCGCTGATATGTGGCGAGTTAAATCACTTTATATAATTGATACATAACAAAACATATTGATTAATTTAGTATGTATGTCCATAATTGCTGCGGCATGCATTATCGCATGGTTATTTGTAGAATATAATATGTATCATTGTTTTTAGACACTACAAGTATGTAGACTTGGAGAAATTACCATATAGATTGTTATTTGTAGTCAATATGTTAAAGACTGATTATATGTTTTCCTTTTTTAAAGACTGCACTGGTATGGATTTTAGTGGTGGTAAGAATATAAAATGATTTAACAATTTTCTTAATATTAATATTTTTTTTGTTATTTAGTTACTATTGAAGTACAAAGATGGCATGGTGGTCACTATATGGTGTCTGGTGGAAATGATGGATTGAACCGTTTTAATGTATTAAGTGTATATTTGTTTTTTAGTCAGTGTTTTGGCGAGATGTCAGATAATATTAAAGATGATCTTCATTATGTATTCGAGGAACAAAATTCTGTAACACCGGTAAAAATATATGCTGTTATTAGTTAATACAACATCTAATCTTTGGAATTATTAATATTTTAGAAATTTGCTTGTAAACCTCAAGACAACACTATTTTCATGGTCAATCGTGATTCTAATATGGAATCATACGTAAAGTATTGTAAAAAAGTTGATGGACATGCATGGACTGTGATAGTTGCAAACTATCTGATTAAAAAAGATTTAACTTGTACCACTGTATTAGAAATTAACCAAATCGCCTCTTAATTTTAAACTATTTCAGATTAAAGATAGTAATTGTAATTAATCATTTTTATTATTCATTATAAGTAATTGTGACATGTTTTTGTTATTTGTGTTTAAAAACAAATCAAATCATTTTAATTGTATTCTATTTTAATTATACTATATTGTATCTTTAAATTCCTATGTAATCATTAATTATTTAATAATATTTATATATTAATATTATTTTATTTTTTTTGGTCTGTATGGTGATAAATAATTACCATTATAATTACTAACCTACCCTAGTGGTATTTGTTAATTATGAAAACATTTTTACTAATATCAATAATGATACGATTTTCACGAATAGAATATGTTTCTGGTTAAAAAGTGGATGTAGTTGGTACTTTATTTAGGTCATTTTTCAAAATGACCCTATGCGATAGAAAAGCAGCATTTTTCACAAAAACTAAAATTTTGACGAATTTGATTTCAATATTCCACGATCACTCAGGCAATTTTGAAGTTAGAGACTTGAAATTTATATTGGGTATTCACATAGGGTATATATATATATATATATATGTGGTAAAATTTTGGAACCGTTATGTTAATTTTTCTACAAAATATAGGATGTTGAATATTTCATAAAATTATTGTTTTTATGTTTGATAAAATTAACAATTTTTGGCATCAAGGTCTGAAAATGTTATTGTAGTATATGTGCATATCACTAAACATCATATAAAAATATAAAAATCCCTGGTATCAATTTTTTTTTATAGCTGTTTAAATTTGATATTTTTATTTAATCGAAATTATGAAAAAACGGCATAATCTGACTGAAGTTCGCTCAGAATAGTTTTTTCAAATGCAGTGGTTTATCATTGCATTCAAATTATAATTAAAATTAAACCCTATGATTACACACCTGTATCCCTTCCCTTGCTTTTTAAATTTTCCAATAACCCAAAATAAATTCAACAATTTGTCAACTAAATAATTTAAATCTAATAGTCTGTCATGAGAGAATAAATATGAAAACCACTCAAAATTTGTCCATTTTTGCACATTCACAATTCAACAATACAAGCAGTTGTTTAAAAAAAAAAATATCTCAAAGCAGAATGCCATTGTTTGAATGTATTTTCATTAGTACAGATTATAATTAATAATTATAATATTTGTCATAAATTTATGGAGTTTTATATAAAATTCAAATATTCATATAAGTATTATACATACATAATACATAGTAAAATTTTAAAACAAATATGTTAATTTCTGGTTTTATGGTATGAACATTTTATAGGAGCTTACTTAACTCAGTTACAAAATATTTTAAAAATCACAAGTCGTAATATTTAAAGTTGAAATTTTTAATGAAATCTAAAATATAAATTTTATTGATTTTTATTACTCAATATTTTTTCAACATTTTTTTTATATAACTGGCAATTATGATTTATGAGTTATAAGGTTATGATATATTATTGTATTCAAATTTTAATCAAAATAACATCATACACTATCTTCTTCACAAATGTATTTTGTACACACTGGTATCAACAAGTTTTTTTATTAAAAAGATTACCTAAATAAGATTGTACCTAAATTTCATTTAGAATATATAGTAATTAGTATTTAAATAATACAAAGTAACTTTGTAGATAGTATCTATTATCTATAGGGATTAGGGAACTAAAGTACTAAAAGTTACTAAAATATGACAAATAATAAAACAATGCATTCAACAAATCGTAGTTTAGTCGGTAGTTACAGGCTACTATAGCCATATAGGTACCGATAAATAAATTATTTTGAAATATTAAAATATAACATAATATAATTATGTCGGGTTGCATGAAATCAATCAATCAAGTTAATAAAATTCTAAATTAATTTATCGTGCTATAATAAATAAGTTACCTATATAAAAAATTGAGTTTCATTAAATGTATCATGTATAAACAAGTTTTATTAATGACTAAAAAGATATCAAAGATAAAAGGTCTATGGCTTAACTCATATATAAAATTATTTCCATAATATGTACCTAACTGTTAAACAGTGCTATGAATTTTATGGAACAGGAATCGGATCACAAGTTATGGATGAAGAATTATTGTACTTGTCAATTTTTTTTTTTCATTTTATAGAACAGTTTGAAATTTTACTGAACTAATAATCAGTTCTACATATTTTCATGCAACTTAACATTAATATTTATTTAATTTCAAAATTGTATTACCTAAGCATTGGAGCATTTGGGTGTAATGTAACTGTAATGCTCAAGTGTGTACGGTGTTACTGTAACATTCGTGCGTGCTCGATTCACCAGTGTCGGTATTTTGACAAACATCAAAGGAACATTACGACACGACCCTAGTGTGTACGGTACCAGTTGATCGCAACAAATCGCCCTGATCGCTACAGCTACAGAACTGTTTAAGTGTTTATCCATATAAATTTAAAAAATGGATTGAAACAAGGAAAAGGTGTTGTACTTTATTGAGTGCTACAAAAATAAATATGATCCCTACACATGTCCCTAGACTTCATTAAATTTGTTTGCCACCATCTTCTTTCACTTCTTTTACTTTTTCGATTTTTTAAAGTAGAATGAATTAAAATAAATGATGCGCTATAACAACTTGTAAATTTCTATCGGAAGACCATTGCACACGATGTGAACTAACTCAAGGACAAACTGTGAATAAGAAATAACTGATAGATAGATCAGAGAACAACCAAATATACAGTAGCACTCGACTCTATCGTACACACATGGTCGTGTAACATTTTAACATTCAGGTGAGCACGAACTCTGTTACATTACACTCAAATGCTCCAGTGTACCCAGCTCAAGGTAAAAGACCTATGTGAACAATAAATTTTTGAAGTTTCTGACTTTCTGTACTTCTTTAGTTTAGACATAAGTATATCAAATTATAGTATGATTTTTTCTACTTCTTATATAAATTAGAATTACTATAATAATCATATACTATAAATAGATAATTAAACTATTTCATTACTTTAACAGTGGTTTCATTTTCTATTTTGTGCTAAAACTAAATTGAATTTAGTACAAACATATTAACATTTTACTGGTGTAAATTTCCACAATTATAAATATATTATATTAGTCACTGGTATAGTTACAGCACTAATCATCACTAATTAATGTATTCAAAATCTTAAATTATATTAATGACTTAATATACTTAACAGAGAAAAAAAGGATAGGATATTTTTAGCGTTAGCAAATAAAATAAAACATTAATTAATATTAACTATTTGAATGTATTATAAATTAAAAATTATTTATCCAGTATTCCAGATTTAAATTAAATGCAAAAAAACATTATTAAGTAGTAGACGCACATATTTGTTATTAATTTTTGTTCGTATGTTTAACATTTAATAATAAAAAAAAGCAAATTATCTTAATTGTCCACAATTGGCAACGGTGATTTTTCTTGTTGTTTTACCGCTCTGAGTACCATATGATTCAATCTTTTTGACAACATCCATGCCATCAACTATGGAGCCAAATACCACATGTTTAGTATCCAACCACGATGTCTTTACTGTTGTAATGAAAAATTGACTGCCATTAGTATTGGCACCTGCATTAGCCATGGATAGAATACCTAACAGAACAAAATTTCAATATAAGTACCTAATGTAAATAGGAATGTACACTTGTTTATTATTTTATTGTGAAAATAATGGTAACCATCTAATTAAATTTCCAAATGACAATAATTGATAAAAAAAACCTACTTAATTAATGAAAATAATTAACTCATAAAAGAAACTTATTAGTAACTTACCAGGTCCTGTGTGCTTCAATGTGAAGTTTTCATCCTCAAATTTGCTCCCATAAATAGATTTTCCTCCAGTACCATTGTGATTAGTAAAATCACCACCTTGACACATGAAGTTTGGAATGACACGATGGAATATGCTTCCTTTATAGCCAAAACCTTTTTCACCGGTACATAAAGCACGGAAGTTTTCTGCAGTTTTTGGCACTACATCACTTCGTAACTGTAACAAAAAAATAATAATTATATATTAGAGACATTAGATTTGATAAAAATGTATAAAAAGACAAGATAACAGTGCAAAAAGAATCAATGTTCTATTCAAAACTAATTTTTAATCAATATAACCCTGACGTTAAAATACCAACAAACTTCAGGTTTTGATACTGAAGAATTTTATGCAAGTGAAATCAATACATTTTGGCAACAAGATGATTCTATTAGGATCAATTTGTAACATAGATTCTAAAGGTGGTTTTACATGTTATAATTTATTGTAGGTACATATTACATTTCAATGACAAGAATTAGGATCGATTTATAACACTCAATAAAACATACAATAAGTCAGTGTGTAAACCCACCTTAAGATATTAATGAAAATTGGACCAATAAATTTACTAATCGATGATTCTAACGTCTGACCTAATAACGTGAAATTTAGAAAAATGGACGATTGCTCAGGATTTATGGCCCACTGTTCATTGATTACTTACATAGTTGGTACAAATTAATGAAAACGAAAATCGTACTTTCTTGACATTGAATAATGTTATGCCAGTGAAATCACCAGGAACGCATATTACTAACTAGATTACCTTTCAGTTAAATCCTCAAAAAAGAAAATTATTTTGGTTAAATATAACAAAAATCGAAAGATTTGTAAAAGTAGAAATGTTGTAGGTCCCATGGCCATATTAGTCTTACACGACTGCTGGCGATTTTAATATCAGCACGCGCTAACAATACTAATAGACGTGAACATGGAGCAGCCAGACGATGAAATGCATTTTTGAATTTTTAATTGATAAATTTGCTAGGAAATGAAATTAATTATTAATATATATTTATTTAAATATAAAAACTTATATATTATTATAAAAAGTAACAATAAGTATTAGTTAAGAAGTTAAAAATTGTCAGTTTATGTTAAATACTATATTGAAAATAGTTTATAACCAGTACGGCAGTATGCCTAGAAACACGTGATTCGGAGGTAGATTTCCGGGAGGAAGTAACCTAACAAGCTCTCAGACCTAAATTCAAACTTGGGAAAAAAGGAACATGTAATTTACGGTGAAGTTATGGACTTATGGTAATGATTTATTAAAATGTATGTAAAAATAATTTTACACCAAACAATTATGCCTAATTCAACATGTCTAGGTACTATACACATTTATTTATGAGTTATGACACTAACAATAACGAGTATAAAAACATTTGAAAATTAAAATGGGAAAAAATGATAATTTTTATTTTCTTAAATCAAATTTTCCAACTTTGCGAATGTGCATTATGGGCGTGCAATTTCAACAGTTTGCATCTCCATAAATTTTAAAGAAAAACATATGTAGAAAGTACTATTAGAAAATTGTGTAATTTACGGTATTTGTAATATAAATTTAAAAAAAGCATTAGCGAAAGCTCTTGGAACAATATAAATTAATATGGAACATTTTTTCTACTGACAGAATTGAAGAATGAAGCAATAGTTGTGTCTATTAGCGTGGGGAAAAATGGCCGAGGAAACACAAATTATGAATACATTACTCTACCTCAATTGTGATGCGGCCGACGGGTTCGTTGTCGGCGGTCATGTCGAAAAACACTCTTGGCAAGCTCATTTCGCCGGTCGGTGGCTTTGATTTGGTTGAGTATGAGAAAATGGAAGCAAATGCACCGGCGTACGAGTGACTTGGTACGAAACAGCGTTGGAATTGCCGGCGGGTGAATAAACGATACGTGTTGGACGCCATTATGAAGAACTCGATCGGATTTCGAGGTTATGTCAGGGAACGACGCGACGACGCTACAACGTCCAAAGAGATTGGAAATGCGACAAAGACTGGCGTAGTGGCGTGAAAGTGAATGCGTGATTACTGATTGCGTGGCACATCAGCTTGTCTCTGCGTAGTGCGTACTGCGTCTGCCATCTGCCACAAAACCGAATGGATAATACGATACGAGTATAATAAATTAATGTTGTATTATTGTGTCGCTATATAGGCGTATGTTTCCGCCTGCCTATGCGCTATGCCTATGGAAATAAATACTGAATACAGAATAATAATTACTATAATATTGGCTTGCTGAATTCCTAATTCCCTAATGTCTAATAGCCTAATACCACTTGCCACATCCCAGATGCCAATACGAGTGCCCAGTAGCAGATTCCGGTTATATTATAACGTTTGATAGGGGAGTAACTCTTTACCGGTATAGTGGTATATCTGTGTTTTGTAGTTAATCTTCGAACTTTCAACTTGGAATCTGAGATTATAAATAATTATTTCTAATTAGTCATGGATAATTAACTATTACCTATTCGTTTTATCGATAACTTGAGGAACTGAAATTCATCTCGATTCTTGATTACGGAATAATGATTTAATTTTAAGCGTTCTTAACGATATTAAGGAAACAGTGAATTACATCCATAAACAAGCAGGAAAACTGAAAATGTAAAAAATAATACCCAGTATTTTAATTTATAATATACCTACTTAGTACTTAGGCAGTTTAATCATGAATTCATGAAAAGATCGAATTACAAAATAGAAAATAAATTTGTTAAAATTTCTATTTCGTAAAATTGTAACCACTAACCAGTATCACATTCACATACACATTGTTGTAGATGAAATTCTATAAAGTGATATATTGTAATTTCACAAATGGATATTATGTAACTTAATTTGACCTACGAGTTCAAAATCAAAATGTTATCGTCCAAATCCAAACATTACTCGTAACATTACCAGATTATCTACTTTTTTTATTACGAAGAAAAAAGAATATTTATTTAATTTTTAAATTAATTAATAATTTTATTTATTATTTACCTATTATTATATATATACCTTATATTAGGTTTTAACTTATAACTAAGATTTTTCATTTTAATAATAATAATAATAATAGAATAATTCTCATGCTCTTCGGGGTGTTATAAATAAAAAATAAAATACTAAATAATAGAGAACTTGAGTAAATACAATTATTATGATTTAATATTTATAAACGAATGTAGATTCTAGATTGGTAATTGGTATAGAAGTATAAAAGTAACGATCTTACCTTTAGAATAATGCACATACGAGATACGTCGAGCTCGTTCGTCAGAGCAATTAAAAGTGTGTACCTATATATAGATCATAAATGAGAGAATCGATGATCTTTTGGCAAACGACGTGAATTTTTGGCTTTTATTCTACGTACAAAACAATAAAACAAAAGTTAATAGGTAATAATATATTCATATTTTATCTATTTAATGTTAAATAAAATATCATATTTTGCATTTTTAAATTTTATTTATTATCGTGCAGCCCACTCATTTATATTTCAACAGGCAACAGTACGTACATTGAAATTCTAATTTATTTATTTAACAAACGGGGAATAATACAGATATTACAAACAAAACAAACATGGTACGTGGCATGGCTAAATAAATATTATTAAATAAATGTTATTTAGCCATGGTACGTGGTACATACATGATGATTTATATTATTATGTAAAGTGAATATAATTTCTATAATAAACCAAAAAGGAGAGTAAAAAAATCATTGAATTTTTAACAATTATAAAATTTTTAAATAATATTGTAGTTGTATGTAAATGACATACCTAATTAGTGAAACAAAATAGTCGAAATGTAATAGAATTTTTATTTAAGTTTAATGAGAGTGAGATGTGTAGGAAGGAATAGAAGATAAAGTTAGAGCGAGGAAATTGTAAAGTTTATATAAAATTGAAGAGTAGAAGAATCATTTTTTTTTTTTTTTTTTTTTGTTTAGAAAAACTGAAGATTGAAGTTGTTTTTAATTTTTGATTGTTAGCAAGGACTAAAAGACCCAGTAAGAGTAGGAAAAATTGTAAACAGAGAAACTTTTTTTGACACTTTCAATCATATTGCAAGCGTGAGGATTCCAAAGGACAAAATAACCATATTAATTTACAATATGTATATAGTATAAATTATAAGATAATGTGGGAAGGTGTGGTAGTCAGCGTGACAATCGCGAAAGCTACAATTTGGATGGGTGACCGCCTCTATGGCTCTATGAAATCTAGCCTACAGCCTACTGCCTCGACCACCACCACTAACCAATATAAAAAAAAAAAATTCAGCCAAATAGGCGTCCGAACTAGAACTTTGGGTCTACTCCCGGACATTTGCGCCATACAAAATAATATTAAATTTTTTTATTGAAAATAAATTACGCATTGTATATTGTTTAGTTTTCAAATTTAAGTTTCAGTCTATTAAATATTTTAAAACATTATTCCAGTCAAAACTATTAATTTATGGAACATATTGTCTATATGCAAAGGTTCACACAGATGGTGGATAGTCTATACTCCTATAGTATTTCATATTTTTATGATAGGTAATAAATAACCATTTGTTTAATGAACAAAAATGAAATAAATACTTTAAACAATACACCAATTAACGTCTATACACTATACAATACATATAAGGTACTATTATCATTGGGTATAGATGTTAAAATAATAAAATATGCCATTGCATATGAAGTGTCAAAGAAATTCTTTCACATTCTATGGTTTAGTTAAGAGTATGTTGATGTCCAACAGCCATATGTGATATGTCTGATGCAATCAAACAATAGTATACATTAGTTTAGATCCATTATTTGTAATATATAAAGAAAAATATTGTCACCAATCTTCAATCCATAATGTTGACAAACCTACCTAATATTTTAAACCATAATTATTATATGTTAATGTGTGATTAAATTAAACTTCATTGTCAATAGGAAAATTATTACTTATGATTTATAGCAATATAAACACTAAGTTTTAATATGCTTTAATATGCTCATTACTTGATTCTAGTAAATTTTATCAATTATTTATGTATTTAAATATAATAATTAATTACTAATATAGTATAAAAGAATATTATAGAAACGTAAAAAAACAAGGTAAAACTTTGCTTCGCTCAGAAATAAAATATTAGAAGGGGAGAAAAAAATATATTTATATATTATATATAAAACAAATACAGAAAAAGTAATCAATTACAATATACATAACCTTTTGAATATATCAGAATTAGAAATTGTTTAAATTGTAATTCATAATTCATATTTTTGGATAATTATTAAATACATTTAATAGTATAATTAATTTGTACTATTTTAATATTATATAAATTATTTTACTAAAAAAAAATTATAATGGTTATATTTTAATATTATGGTAGAATTTAAATTAGTTTTTTAAAGATTATTTAGTCTTAATGACTGTCAACTGTTTAAATAAACTATATTTAGTTTAATAAATTAAAAATAAATTGTTAGTCAATAATAAATTAACAAATAATGTATTTTCACATATTTTACTGTAGGTATGACACATTATGCATATTAATATTATGTATCTACAATATTTAATGGAATAAAATCAGTCAGGTACATTTATTTTTTAATACGTGTACACAATTTAAATGCAACATATTTTACTAAATTGAAAAATGTATTAATTTTGTAATAACTACTATCAAATTAAAAGAAAAAAATATTTATACATTTTTCAATAAAATTGGATCATTACTATGTTTATGTAAAATAATCTAATTTAAGATTTAACACACATCAACATAAAATAATTATTAGAAATAGATGATAAAAAGTTTAAATAAAATAAAACAAAACAAAAATAATTAATTTTGTAATTGTTATTTATTAATTTTTTTTAGCCACTGTTGTGACACTAGATGAAAAATGCTTTATAAGAACTATAAAGTAGTTAATTAACTATAAATGGTATTTTCTTCATCTAATGATTATCACCAGTTTGTTATAATTTTCTAAACAATTTAAAGTAAATATATGTATTTTGAAAAAGAATTTAATAAAAAAAATTAGAAATAAAAGAATTATACAATTATATATATAATGGAATGTTTCCATTTACTGAATATTATGTTTATAGCTCAGTATAAATTTAAATGGAAATTGTATTAAGAGGTATGTAATGTATGTGAAAAGTTTAATTTTTAATTTCTCCACTGTCGAGTATAGTGATCTTCCTTTTGGTTTCTCCTGATTCAGTTCCATAGCTCTCTAATTTTTGAACGATGTCCATACCTTCAGTAACAGTTCCAAACACTACATGTTTACCATCTAACCAAGGAGTCTTAACAGTAGTAATGAAGAATTGGCTACCATTGGTGTTTGGACCAGCGTTAGCCATCGATAAAACACCTATTGATAATAATATTGTTAATATGACATTTTACAAATATGAAAATTAATTATAATTTTTATACCAGGTCCTGTATGTTTAAGGATGAAGTTTTCATCTTCAAATTTGCCGTCATAAATGGATTTGCCTCCAGTGCCATTGTGATGGGTGAAATCACCACCTTGGCACATAAACTTTGGGATGACACGATGGAAAACACTACCTTTATAACCATACCCATTTTCACCGGTACATAAGGCTCGGAAATTTTCAGCAGTTTTTGGCACTACATCAGATCGCAACTGTAATATAAAAAAACATTTTAGTTACAGTGTTATATATGTGCTTATAATATAAGTAAGTATAGCATTATTATTATATATAAATAATTTTTGATGAAAACGTACAAAAAACAAAAGTTCATATTACTATTTAAATAAATTATTTTTAATTATTTAATAAAAGAAGTTAATTAAATAGGTACTTACATACTAATAAAATCAAATGTATTGTTTTTAAATTTATAATAAAATACTCTCAAATTTATTTTATTTAAGACATCTTTATTTTTTAATTTTGTCTCTAGTATTATAAAAAAATTAACAAGTAATTAAAAAATATTTAATTAACTGGATTTTATAATTTGTAGGTACATTAAAAAAATTTCTGATTCATTGAATAAGGTTTTTCTTTTTTTTTTTTTTTTTATCATAAATTACAGATTAGAATGTAGTTACTTAAGTTGAGAGATCATAGGCGAAACGTATCATTGGATTATTTTTATTTTTGGAAACTTTAAGAGGAATAAGAGGGAAAGATAAAAATAATTTTAAATAAGATTTTTAGATAAAAATCAATTTTTGCTTTTGGCAGTCATATTGGCTAATTATTATTATGTTTACATAACTCGATTATATCGTTATTATTATGTCGACAATTATCGTACTTTTAATACGAATTACCAAAAAATACATCATAATATAATATCATATGATATTTCGAAAATAAAATTTACTAAAATATCGGTGTTTACACGATTTCAATAATTATTATAATTTCACTCGATATACGATATACCTGTGCACTCGTGCAAGTTACGTAGATACAATTACCGTGGAATAAAATAATGTAATATATTTTATTAATGAACACTTACTTCGATCACAATTTTTCCGACAGACTTTCCGTCTACGGCCATTACGAAATACACTTTGGGGTTTGGCATTTTTGCGGAGAGATCTTCAACACGAGTAACCGTCTTAAAATTATTAAGTACACTAGTACTTAATCACTAGATCAAGACGCTTAAATCTTTAAAGAGCCGGACAAAGCTTGTAAACGGGCGAACACTGAACAGTTAATGAAATAATGATTAATGATTATCGAAGAGTAATGAACTAGTGAGTGAGTGAAGAAGCTAGCGCCCAGCAGTCGTTAGAAATCGTTGAAAGCTTGTGTGCCGGAGAGTGCGTCAGCGCAAAGTGGGCGAGTCACGACTTCGCGAGTCACCGGCTACCGGCCTACCAGTCGCCACAGATATGAAATATGGAAATATCGAATAACTATCGATTGTGTATAGGTTAGGTAGGTCGCGTCGGCATGTTAATGATTTTCCGGTACCTAAATCCATACATAATATCGATAGTTGAAATCGGTCCCGATTGGCAAAATTTGGTTACAACTTTACAACTTACAAGTACATCACATCATTCACATCATATGGAATATTATGCTAGTGTTTCCCAGAAGGACGTGAAAAAATTTATTTAAATACTTCGCAGAATAAAATATAAATATAAAATATATTTCAAAACAATTCTTAAAATATATTTAATTATTATAAAAATAGAATAATTAAAATGTATGTACGCGTCATGTTTTGTAATAGATGTTTAGTGATATGAATCGTGTGCTTTTCTTTTCTTTTTTTTTTCACATAAAACACGAAATGAGGAGTAATAGACATAAAAAAATTAAACATATACTTATTATTATTTTGTTACTAACGTATGCCAATTTTTTTTTTTTTTTTGTGACTTCAGCTCATAAATTAAAAAAATGTCTATAGTTATGGATTACTATTACTTTATTTATAAATTGTAATATTTATGTTACTCGGAGTTAAAATATTTGTAACTCACAAGTAGGTTGTAGCCTTGTAGGTAGTCAGGTAGACAATGTGTAAATGTTAATCAAAAATGTACCGCGATCCGCGACTATATATAATTATTAATAATTAATAAATTATTTATTTTTATAACAATCTTGTGCTGTGATTGAAAAAAAATTTGGAAACCAAATTGATGTAGGCGATAGGCGTAGGCCTAACCTAACGCTTCACTTCACACCACCAGCAGTGTATTGCATAGAGCAGGGGCTCGCAAGCTTTTTAGGACCGCGACCCAAATTTTCTTCCAAAAATCTATCGCGACCCCCATAGTTTTACATTTACAGAATCTTATAGACTTCTATAGTCTATAAAATTAAAAAAAACATCAATTTTTTACAATCTGTATAATTAAAAAAACTTCTCGGACCCCCAAAAATTGACTCGCGACCTATAGTTTGACTCGTTTGAGAAATGCTGGCATAGAGTAATATTACTCTATGATGTATTGTGGTAATGCCGTTGATTTTCAGGTTATATAATTATATAGCGACAATTTAAAAATAGATTAACCGCTCCGGAGAGGAAAATAAATTTGAAGAAATGTTAAACGGTTCTTTTTAACTTCCAAATAATTAATACATAAATTTCGTGTAAATAACGTTTTAAAATTCGTAATAACGATTTGCAAGTGCATACTTAGAAATCGTTATTGTAATTAATACCGTTATTAATGATATAGGCATTTGTTTTTTTTTTTAAATATTTATATTATACTTATAGCCTTATAGAGTTATAGGTATAAGTACTTTATATTTTAATATAAGAAGGTCGAATTTAAAATATTAACATTTCCTACTCAGTTACTTAGTAATATTTAGGATTTTGTCAAGAGGGTATATGCATCAGAAAATATTAAATAGGCCCATGAGGAGGGAATAGTGTTAGGTAAAAAGAAAAAAAAGGTTAGGGGGTGATTTATCTCCACATTCCTATCATAAATACGTCACTGTTCCTATTCATTTAATTAAAAAATATAATTTATGTAATAAAATAGGTATTGGAAAATAAAATATTCCTGTTTTATTTTTGTAATAATACTATTGTAATATATTTTGTACAATCTATCATGGCCTTCTTTTCAAATGATATTTTTTAAATAATAAAATTGTTTTTTACTAACTATATACACTTAAAGCTTAAAGGTCAGTTTAATATTTTCCAATACAACATACATACGTATCTCTGACTTAACAAAATTATAATTTATTACACTACTTCACATGAATACATGATACTATATAGGTACGTGAAACAATTTGAGAACGGTTATGTTAATTTGTTGAAAAAATATAGGTATACAATTTTCGGTTTTAACTCTATGATAGTATGATCATGAGGTTTGATAAAATTATCAATTTTGAGTTTTAAAGTATGAATATTTCATTATGGTATATTCACCATTGATTATAGAATAGACTATTAATTAATTAGACTATTAATAGTCTATTCTATAATCAATGATATTCACGTATAGTTTGATGTAGGTATTACTAAAAAATATTAGAAAAATCCCAAGTCTCAATTTTTTTTTCATAGCTGTTTAAAATTAAAATGTAACGTGATCGAAAATCTAAGAATCTATATAAGGATTCTTCTTATTATTTCTCAATATTTTTAAAATAATGATTAATTTAAAAAGCAGTGGAAGGGATACTTCCCACAGGTGAAAAGAACTAAAGACTAAAGAGGATAGTGTTGAATTTTGATTAACATTTGAATGCAATGATAAATCATTACATTCGTGAAAACTAAATATAATTAAACATATTATTATTGTTAAACTAGTAGATAGGTACCATATATATTATAACTTTTCAAAATATTTTATATAAACCAATTATTGGTGATTGTAAATAAAAATACTTGATTAAAATATGTAAAACTTGAATTCTTCCATTAATTAAACATACTTATAAATTACTTTAATTACGAGTACTTATAGAGACATATCATATCTAATAAAATTATATTAAAATATTCATAAATTTTAAAATAAACTTAAATAAACGAGGACTATATTACATTCATTATAATATAAACATACAACCCTATAAGGCTATAAATATTGTATAAATAAATAACTTATATTTCAAATACTTTATACTTGATAAAGAAATTAGATCTAAATATAAACAATATTGGGCAATATTACAAAACATATATTATATATTTATTAATAATAAATTTATATTTAATTTTAGATTTTGAGCGAAGTGAAAAATCTATTGGTTTTTAAATATTACGAATTATGATAAAAGCCCATAACATCAAGTTTTGATATATAAGTTATATGATCATTGAATTACATTAACATTAATGTCTACTGAGTACTGATTTGATTATTAAAATAATGACATATGATATTAATAAATTATGCAATGAAATGTATCATTTAATTTTTAATTTCATAACAAATTTTTATTTATGAATAAACTAAATATAAATATTATTAGTAAATATTTAAATAGGATTTATGATAATAAAAATTAATAGTGTTAGTAAAAATATATAAGATAAAAAGTTCAGTGAAAATTTATAAATTGTATTTTCCAAAAATAAATAAATTTTTAAATTTAAAGAAATAACAAATAACATATATTGGACTTTTAAATTACAATTAACTTTTCAAAATTATTTTTTCATACTCAATGTTATATTACATACACATTTATAAAATTTAAATTTAATTTTCAATAACTCTTATAGTGATAATTTCAACATATGAATTTAGTGCAAATTATAGTTTAAATTTAAATTTAAAATATATAATTATTTACTTTATTTATAGCACTAAGAGTTTTACGTTCTATTTATTATAAATAATTTTTATTTTATTACTTGCAAGAATATTTTATAATCTCTAATAATTAAAGATATTTTAGCCATATTTACTTCTTTATTTATGGAGTGAGCCAATGGTGAATGGGTATTAATGTATTATAGTAGAGCACATCGTTTCACATTATTGAAATATGTACATATATTATAGTAACTATGATATTGGGTTTAATTATAGATGAATAACAAATACTTAAATTTCTGTTGACATTTCACAGACGTTTAATGTTCTATAAAAAAGTAATGTTTTAAATTTGTTTCTAAAAAATAAAATCTAAACAAAAATTTAAAATAAAACTTATCTTTCTTTGGTATAAATTGTAACTTTAAATTTAATACAATAATATATTATGTAGTAATGTGTTACCTTATCGTTACATAATAACATAATATACTATCTTCATAATAAAAATGAAACTTTTGGTTTGTTTAAAAAATTTTATTATAATATAAATTAATATACATACTTTTTCTAGTAAAATACAAATATTTTGTTAATAATGTTGGTTATATGAAAAATATAATAAAATATTACATAAAAAGACATTTCAAAATTAAAATTTAATAGGTATATGAAAGGTTAAGTAATTAGTGAATAAAATATTTAATTAATCCTTAGAACTGCCTGGTTGATTTTCTTTTTCTCCACCATCTACTTTTTTACGTTTAACCATTTCACGCAAATTATTCTCACTTTCTTTGATATTTCCTTCTAAATATTGTTTACTATTCTGAAATAACAAAATTAATTTTTTATTATACACCATTACTTTTATTTTGCAATAATAATTATTTTTAATTACTTCTAAGATCGTTATTTTTTGTTCTGTATCTTTATTTACTTTATCTAAATTTTTAAAAACATCTTCTCTTGGTGTAAGTACAAATGCTCGCCCTAATGCTTCATACGTATTTACATCATTTGGTATTTTCTATAATCAAAAGAAAAAAAGTTTATAATTTTGTAAATTACACTTTTATAACGACTAATTAAATTGTTATTTTTAAAAATTTATTTACAATAATATAGCATAATATATGATGTTATCATATATTTTTATTAAAAATTATAAAATTAATTTTTTTTTAAATTTATATAAGATGTAAATGTTTCTGTTTAATGTTTCATTTAAAATTCAGTTTTACTCTAAGATGTTTGATAACAAGTTATATCTTAGGCATTTGATATTTTTAAGTATTGGCTTCCATAAAAATTATCAATATCCTATTAGCATAATATACCATTGATAATACTTGCAAATTACTAAAATGTTAAACTATTATAGTTTTATAAAATTATGAATTATAGCTGTACAATAAAAATATAACAAATAATGAAATAACTAGTATTCATTTCATATTTATATACATATTATAACTCATTAAATATTATCAACTGACACATTTATTAGAAAGTTTAATTATGTTATGTAAGTTATTGTTTATAATGAAAAAAGGTATGCTTATAAAAGTAGCTTAAAAGGAATTTCATATTAAACAAATTTCATAATTTGGTCATACAGTTCATGAAAATCTCAGGTAGACTGGAATATCTGTAACACATACATGAAAAATATTTTACTGTATTAATACCTCTAATTCTTGTTTTGTAAGAATATTATGTTGCTTTGTTCGACGAAGAGTTTCAATTTGCATATCAGCCAATTTTATTTTTTGAGATGCATACAATAGTTTTTCATGAAGCTCTTTGAATGCCTAAAATAAAAACATTTTTGTACAGTACTAAATTTAATTTAATGGTTTTATTTATACATATTAGAATAATAAATTATATTATTTTTATTATCTCATTTGATACATAATTTTAACAAGTGATGTATTCCTAAATTATATACTGTTATGCTAAATCTATACTTGATAAAGTATGAAAATACAATTTTTTTACTTCACTCATACTTTGAATTTTAAACATACTTTATGTTTTAAAGATTTATACATAATGGTGATAACATAATTTCATAAATTTTGTTAGCACATAATATGAAGATTTTCAAAAGAAAATATTAAAAATGGTTTACAAGTTAGTTACGAGTGTATATACTTATATCATCTAACTTTTAGGGCATATATGCTACTATACAAAACACAAAAAACAGTATAGCCGTATATGCTCAATAAACAATCGATTGTAACTAAAATCCACTAAAAAGAACTTTTTTTTTTTTTTTTTAATTATTATTTTATATGTATTTCATGTTAATTAATTACTCTAATTCAAATTAAAATTAAAGATTTTATAATAAACTATTTAAAATTATCTTTTAATCATGTAAAGTAAATATTATATAGGTGCTCTACAAAATACATTTTATATTTTAATATATTATATTTCTTTATACAGTATTTAAACTACTATTTTTATAATTATTAATTTATCTATATAAATTAAAAGCAATTGGAAATATATAATTCATTAGAAAATGTTTAAGTATTGTTATTTGATTGTGTTAAAAGCCTATAATCACAAGTATTACTTATTATTATATAATGATTAAAAATATAGGTAAATATTCAGTAATTATCAAGTCCAACAAATTTACATTATACAAGTTAAAACGTCGATCAGTTATTTATGAAAAAAATATTTTAGTTTGATAAAAATTAGATGATCAATAATATCTTCTTTTTCGGTTTTAAAAGGCCATTGAGGCCCATTGTTTCTATCTGTCTCTATCCTGCGCTATAGTTTCTCCATCTCGTATTACAATATCTGCTACATACTTACATTTTTTAAATCCATATCGACTTCCATATTTAGGTATAACTTATTAAAATATTTATATGTAGGTATTTCAATTAGCGGATTGAATTATTCTATTGTTCGAATAAAATAATATTATAAGAGATAAACGTATAAATTAATGTTTAAATTCGTGATTGACAGTAACGTAAATTGCAATTTAATATTTATATTTTATAAAATTATTATAATTTCCGAATATTCCATATAAATATTACCAAATTGTTAATATTATTGTTATCACGAATTTTGTGATAACAGATAAAAAATAAATGACAAGTTATAAGGCGCGTGGTTTTTACACGGAGTTTTTATATAATTAACTATCCTACTTTAATATAAATATGGTGGTATCGATATGGTATCATGGAAGTTTGGTATACATTATTCCCGCTAATTACAATTTTTGTAAAAATGATATTTTCATTAAACTTGTGTGAAATAACTAATGAGATCTAGGTACCGTCTACCTAATGTTTTAAAATTTATATTTTGATTGTTAAAAATTATTGAAATTGGACATTAACGAGTTTAAAAGTTGATCGTTTAGAAGTGAATTGCTATTTGTAAGAACTAAGACTAATAAGTAAGTTTAGTAAAAAACAAATTTTAGGCAATAACTACTTTTGTATATATTTCTAGACAATTTATATCTGAATTAAAATAACAAATCTTAAGTATAAGTTCGTTTATAATCGAAAAAAATAGTTAGCCATATTAAAATTTCTATACTTATATTTATTTATATTAATTTAATAAAAAAAAACTGGCGTGAACCCAATTTATACAAAGGCATAAGTAGGTACCTATATAGCATCATAAAATTACAATAAATTATAATTAATAATGATAAACTAAGGAAGGAGTGTCGGAGTCTTATTGGCAAGCCTCATTATTCGGGTGACAGGTTTATTTAATAAATAATTGGTGCCTGGTGGAACAGGTAAGGTGTAACAAAACTAGAATTATTAAAGGTGTTTCTGATAGGCACCCTAAAGTTTATTAGTGCGAGAAGAGAAGGAGAATCGACAGAACCAGAGAGAAGTTTATGTATATTGTGAGAATGACAATGGTCAGATAAAGAAGAGAGAATTAATATTTGAAGAACGGGAATGTATGAGTAATTATGGGGAAGGTTATTAATTAAAAAAAAAATGTATTTAATGAAACTAAGAAATCTTTGTTGGACACGTTCAAGTTGCTTGTAATCTTTCGCTGTATGTGGATCCCAAACATACAGGTATGTCGTATGTTTCAACTCCAACTAAATAATTCGAATAATGCAAGTATTATTATTTGTTATGTTGATTTATACAAATAATAATAAGAATAAGAAAATTAAAACCAGTGTAATGAAAATACGTATCTAACAAGAATACATAGGTACTTAAATCATTGGTGGATTGGCGGCCTATCTAGGTCGGCTGATCAACAATCCTCGGTTAATTATTGTACGATTTACGAGTAGGTATAGCTAAACAAATTTTTACTTAATAAAAATAGATAATATGGTATCATTAATCAATATATTATAGAAGTATACTAGCTTACTAGCTGCGAAATTGTTAAGAATACTTTTACTAAGTATTCTTACTTTATCAGAATTTAAAAAATATATTCGAATACATTTAATTGATATAAATATATAATATTCAAAATATTTATTCGAATAAAAAAAAAAAAAAAAAAAAAACAGTTCAACGCAATATAAAGTAATCTACTTAAACACAAAGAAACTATTACAACACTTATTCAAATATTTTATAAGTCTGGTTATCACTTACCAGTAAAATATTGAATATATGCGAGTAATAGAAATTTTAGGCACTTTATTGAATCCAATAATCCTTTGTAGTTTGTACTCTTCAATTATATGTTTATTATTTAAATTTAATTTTAAATAGATATATGGTATTTATTATTTAATTATATTATTTATTTTTACAGCATATAATTTATTGTTATGTACATGCCATTTTAATAGCATAAAATATTTTTTATACACACAAATACACCTATTTATTTTTGTATTTTGACTGGCATGTGAATTTGACGACAAAGTATTTTTCAATTTCTGTAGTATTTCGGGTTGCTAATAGTGCTAATATAAATATGTTCGTAAAGAAAATGTATTTTCCATAAGAAATTTTTTAATTTTAATTAAATATTTTTGGTGTATCACATTGTGATTTGTTTGTTTAACACTATGTGCGGCGACATTGGTTTTATTTTGGCGTGTCGTGAATAATTTTAAGTTCAGTGACTCAGTGTCCATGTATTTTAAAAATTTAAAGAATGTTATTTCAAAATTTATGTTGGTTATCAAATACTAACTGTATAAAATCAATATTAAGCTCCTATATTAATTATTATGACCTAAAATTATCAAAGATTTTTATATCACTTTTTTTGCTCGTTTATATTCAAATTAAGTTAGGTTAGGTTTAGATATAACCTTCATTGATCATCATTCATTCATTCACCATTAGTATACCTATTTAATCAATTTACATTTGATTAATATACTTAAGTACACCACGTATATACGAAATCATGTATAATTATATTTATATAATACCTATATATAAAATATTTAACTTTAAGTTTAGACTTTGATTAGAAAATTTAGTCTATGAATTAAACTGGTACCTATAAGGCTATAACTTTAAAAGTTTTAACATATTTTCATTAGTTATCTAATAAAAAATTACAAAACAAAAACTCAAAAAAACTTATATAAAATGTAATACTACATACCTACTTTAGGTTGAGCCTTTTTTATTTATTATGTTAACTAAAAAAAGGTAGGTAGTCGGGTCGTTTGCCTTTACTGACCTAAGTAAGTATCAAATAATAAATTAATATTAATAAAAAGTTTATTTTTGTTAAATAACTCGAATTTTAATATGAATTAAAACTTTTAACTTTTGACTTTTGAATTCTTAATGTTCGGTTTACTTTGAATAGTTCGATTTACTTGTATAAATGTTTTACTTTTCTTCTATTAATATAGATATTTTATATATTGTGCGTATTAGATATTAGAAAATTTGCTTATAGTTTATATACGTATTAATAGCAATTATTCTTATTCAACATTATTAAATCTAATATTCATTTTACCGAAAAAATAAATCAAGTAAAAAATTTAAATATTTATTTTAACTGACCCGTTTGTATTAGGTATATTTGATTTCTTATATAGTATATAGCAATAGCACTCGTATACTACCTATCTAGTATCTAAATATTAATATTCTAATTATTTTTTATTATTAATATATATTTTGAAAATATATTATATGAAAATGTTAAATGAATTTTCCATGTGATGATATAATGATATAATGTTCCATACGAAGTCCGAATTTGTACACTTCGCGATTTGTACAACGATTTTTATACATTTTCCGAAATGTACCTAATTGTTGTACAAAGTAGATACTAGATATTTTGTACAAATCACGTTGTACATTTCGCAAATTGTACAAGAATTGTACAAATTTCGAAGTGCATATTATTTTTGTTGTGTATAAAGTAGATACTTCAAAATAACTAATATATTATAATAGGTATTCCATAAACAAATAAGTACAAAAAAAAAAAAAAAAAAAAAAAAGATGAGCTGATACTCCTGCCGCACAGGATACCGGTGTGCGAATCATAGCGTTTAATTTTAATTCGAATTTGAATGCAATGATAAACCATTGCATTCGTAAAAACGATTCTGAGCGAAGTTCAGTCAGATTATAATTTTCGTTTGAACTAAAAATATCAACTTAAAACAGCTATAAAAAAAAATTGAGATTAGGGATTTTTCCAATATTTTAGTATGATGTTAAGTAATATGTAAGTATACTTCAGTAAAATTTTCAGACCCTAATATCAAAAATTGCTAATTTTATCAAACATTATATACGTAAAAACGTGAATTTTACGAAATATTCAAAGTCCTATATTTTGGAGAAAAGTTAATGTAACGGTTCCAAAATTATACCACATATATATAGTAGCTATGTGAACATCCAAAAAAAATTTCAGGTCTCTATCTTAAAAATTGCCCGAGTTATCGTGAAATATAGAAATTGAATTCGTCAAAATTTCATTTTTCGTGAAAAATGCCGTTTTTTCGTCATTTTTTCGAAGTTTTTTCTACCGCTTATAGTCAATTTTGAGAAATTCGAAAAATGACCTAAATAAAGTACCATCTACATCCACTTTTACATCTCAAACTCGCTATTCGTGAAAATCTAAGCATTATTTCGGGTAGTAAAAGTATTTTCAGAATATTTATTTATATGTATGGATTCTA
>JAIUCT010000032.1:2534748-2611456 GCA_021307375.1 Tetraneura akinire
ATTTCTCAAAATTGACGCTATGCGGTAGAAAAAACGGCGAAAAAATGACGAAAAAACTGCATTTTTCGCGAAAAATGAAATTTCGACGAATTCGATTTCTATATTTCACGATAACTCAGGCAATTTTTAAGATAGAGACCTGAAATTTTTTTTGGATGTTCACATAGCTACTATATATATGTGGTACAATTTTGGAACCGTTACATTAATTTTTCTCCAAAATATAGGACTTTGAATATTTCGTAAAATTCACGTTTTTACGTATATAATGTGTGATAAAATTGTCAATTTTGGGTATTTTAGTCTGAAAATTTTACTGAAGTATACTTACATATTACTTAACATCATACTAAAATATTAGAAAAATCCATTGTCAAAATTTTTTTTTATAGCCGTTTTAAGTTGATATTTTTAGGAAAACGAAAATATTATAATCCATACATATAAATAAATATTCTGAAAACACTTTTACTACCCGAAATAATGCTTCGATTTTCACGAATAGCGAGTTTCAGATGTAAAAGTGGATGTAGATGGTACTTTATTTAGGTCATTTTTCGAATTTCTCAAAATTGACTATAAGCGGTAGAAAAAACTTCGAAAAAATGACGAAAAAACGGCATTTTTAACGAAAAATGAAATTTTAACGAATTCAATTTCTATATTTCACGATAACTCGGGCAATTTTTAAGTTAGAGACTTGAAAATTTTTTTGGGTGTTCACATAGCTATTATATATATGTGGTAAAATTTGGGAACCGGTTTTTAAATTTTTTTACTAAATATAGGACTTCGAATATTTCGTAAATTTATCGTTTTTACGTATATAATGTTTGATAAAATTGGTAATTTTTGGTATTAGGGTATGAAAATTTTACTGAAGTATACTTTCATATTACTTAACATCATACTAAAATATTAGAAAAATCCCTAATCTCAATTTTTTTTTATAGCTGTTTTAAATTGATATTTTTAGTTCAAACGAAAATTATAATCTGACTGAACTTCGCTCAGAATCGTTTTTTCGAATGCAATGGTTTATCATTGCATTCAAATTCTAAGTAAAATTAAACGCTATGATCCGCACACCTGTATCCTGTGCGGCAGGAGTATCAGCTCTTTTTTTTTTTTGTACTTATTTGTTTTTGGAATACCTATTATAATATATTAGTTATTTTGAAGTATCTACTTTATACAACAAAAATAATATGCACTTTGAAATTTGTACAATAATTCTTGTACAATTTGCAAAATATACAACGTGAATTGTACAACAAATATGTACACTTCGGGAAATGTACAAAAATTGTTGTACAAATGGCGAAGTGTACAAATTCGGTCTTTGTGTGTAACATATATATGCTAAAGCTAATTATATATATATATATATATATTTATGCGTGCATATACAATTTTCATTTTTTGATTAAAAATTAAATTATTATTGAAGAACTTAATAGGTATAGTTTTTTATTTTTCTTAAATGTACTTACCTTAACTATAAAGTATACCTATATCGTATAATTTATATAATATCGTCATCGTATATGCAAGTAGTTTATATTAATAATAATATTGTTCTTATTTTTAACACAATTTCTTTACACGATGTATATAAAAGTGTTGATATATTTTTATTTTATTGTTATTTATAATCTAATATTATTATGTATACATTTATATACATGATAGGCGAGGCTGTGAATGATGACATTGATGATCTCTGGCTCGGGACTGGCCAATGACGAACTGACTCCGCCCCCGCGAAGTTTACGTCGCTTTGTTGTCTTATACTTCTGAGGCCATCGTCGGATCATCATTCGGTTGATAGCGATATGGACAGCACCGAGGGACGACGGCCGAAGTGCGCGCGATGCAGGAATCATGGAGTCATATCGTGGTTAAAGGGACACAAAAAACGATGCTCGTTCAAAGAGTGCGTGTGCCCCAAATGCAATCTTATAGCTGAAAGACAACGAGTAATGGCTGCTCAAGTAAGTTCTACAAAAAAAAAAAAAAAAAAAAAAAAAAATATGTTCATAATATATTCTCGCGATTCTGTTATTATGTGTCTAGTTAATTTTCCCTTAATGAATTCATTTAAAAATTAGAGATGATTTTTTGGGACTTATGTTTTTAATAAATAATAATAAGAAGTCTTAAAGCTTATAGTTTTAATTTCAAATCTCATGGTGAACAATGAGTGGATACTTTCGTTTTTTTATATTTCTATGTCTTATCAAAATAAAATATTGTAAAATTTTTAAAAAATTCGATCACACGAGTTTAGACTATACTCGTATAGATGTCTTGAGTGCATTCAGTCCGTACGACAATCGTAGTACAAGTGCTTGCTTTCACAGAAAAAATTATATGCGTGGTCGGTTTATAAATCAAAAATATTCTTATATGTTTATAATATTATTAATATTACACAGGTGATGTAATTTATTTAAATCTTAAAAATAATATTTATTGTATTTTCAAAACTACGTGTAATTTAAAGATTTAAACGTTATTCAATTTTTATGAGCAGTTATAATTCAAATACCATAATATAATAATACATATACAATTAATTATTATTACTACGTATTAATTTATTATTTTTATTTTCAATTTTACTAAACTATATTGTATACTTGTATTTCATATAATAATTATTTATATTGATGAAAAATTATAAATAACTTAAAGACAAATATTGTAAATTAAAATATTGAATTTTATTGTCAAATAATTTAATTGTTTATAAAATATTACGCAACTATTTTTATTTTTACGTAAAATTTGTAAATTTATAATTATATATAGTTCAGTTATTTTTTGAGTTTATGAAAAAAAAGTTATTTTGTTATAAAGGTGGCGTTAAAAAGACAACAAGCTGCTGAGGATGCCATAGCATTGGGATTGGCTTCGGTTACTTCTGGTACTAAATATGGATGTTTACCACAAGGTCCCATATTCGGTATGACTGTTCCTACATCTAAATCTCCTGTTGGTATGTATTAAAATAAAATTACGAGATCGAATAAATGATTTTTAATTCATTTGCATTAAAAAAACATGTAGCTAATGAAGAAACCTCTCCACCCGAGGATAATGCAACAGCGACCACTCAAACATTATCGTCATCATCAGAAGGAGCCAAAGGAGTTCAGGTACCTCCGGGTTCTTTGGATTTACTCTGTCGGTTATTTCCTGAGAAAAAACGATCGGTCCTGGAACTTGTTCTTCGTCGATGTGAACATGACTTATTGAAGGCAATCGAACACTGTGTACCCCTGTGTAAGACTTTGGTTACTACTCCCAAAACACGAAAATCCGGCTCGGGTAAATGTTTAATGAATTATTATATATGTTGTTAAATTGTTTGTTACATTTTTTAGTATTTAACTTAACCGCTTTTAGTAAATGAAGTTTTAAAAAAAAAGAAAAAAATTATTGCAGATAAAATTGATACGCCCCTGCAAACTACTATAGGTTCTGCGTTCATGCCTTGGGGATTGCATCGCGAACCGCCGATAGCACATCAAAATGCCCGAAGGCAGCTGGCCACTAGATTGACTTACCATGTACCAGAACCGACCACCACATTATTTCATCATTTTAGGTAAGAAAAAAAGAAATTGAAATTAATAAATAAAATTTAAATTAATAATATCATTGGAAAATATCATAGAATATACTCGTATGTATATTATTTTAAAATATGAATTAATTTATAAATAGTTGTGTAAAATAATAATAGAAGGGTATGTAACTCTTAACATATTCTTAACACGAAATTCCAATTATTTATGTAGAAATACAGATTTATAGAGTTATGATGATCTAGTAAACCAAATTAATAGAAATTTTTAGAAAAATTTAAGTTTGTTCTCATATGAAATTAAAATATTATTAAATTATAATAATGGTAATAAAATATTATAGAAAATTTCAAGACGCCCATTTCAGTAAAAAAGTGGGGATGTTCAAAACCATATAAAATTGTATTTCTTGTAATAAATTTAAAGAATAATTTTTATCGACGTAAATAATAATACAAAAAAAAAGAGCTGATACTGCTGTGGAAGTGATACAGGTATAATTTTGATTTTTGATTAAAATTTGAATGCAATGATAAAATATCACCGCATTCGAAAAACGATTCTGAACGAAGTACTATCAGATTTGGGTATTTAGATGACTAATTTAGAGATTTTCTAGGTATACATATGCATATATTTAATGTAAAGACTGATAAATGTAAAAATTTTAATTAATACATTATATTATCTAACAGAACTTCGTTCAAAATCGTTTTTTTTTTAATGCGATGATTTATCATTGCATTCTAAATTAAATTAAAATTCAACATTATCCTCTTTACACCCTGTATCCTTTCCACAGCAGTTTTAACTTATATTTTTCTACTTTAAACAATTATAAATACAAAATTGTAGTTGTAATATTCATCACAATTTGGAACTGAGTTAAGAAATATGTATATATATATATATAATTTTCAAACTTTTCCAATTTTTTCTCCTTTTCATTAAATATTATTGTAAAAATGTTGAGAAATAATAATAAATAATAATATAAATACTATAAATATCGATTCCGCTAAAATTTCAACTTTAAATATCAATACAAAAAAATAAGACTGTTAATTTTTATAATATTTGGTAACACGTCAAGCTATATTTGAGAATGTTTCAATAAAACTTTCAAATTTTTTTAAAATGTTTTGTCTCTTTTATTAATCATTATTGTAAATAAATTGTGAATTTAATAAGAAGAATCCTTTATGGATTCTTAGATAAAAATATTAACTTTAAACAGTTAGACAAAAAAATTGAGACTTGGGATTTTTCTAATATTTTGGTAACAAGAATACAAGGAATATGTGAATATGCTTTATTAACATTTTCAGACCTTAAAATCCAAAATTGCTAATTTTAAAAACATTATTGATAAAGTATTGATAAATAATATCATAATATTTAAATTTTCTAAAAATAAAAATTTTAAACAGCTATGAAAAAATCGAGACTTGAGATTTTTAAAATATTTTGGAACTAATAGTTACCCAGATGTAGTATTTTCAGATGGTTAAACTCAAAATTGCTATTTTAAACAAACATTATATAGGTAAAGATAAAAAGATAATATTAGGAGATTTCAAAAATTCAATATTTTACGAAAACTTAACATAACAGTTCCAAAATTTTATCACATATATATAATACCTATGTGAACATTAAATAAAATTTTCAAGTCTCCAAGTTCATAATTTCTTAATTTATCGTGAAATATTGAAAAAGATTTCTTCAAAATTTCAGTTTTTGTGAAAATGTATTTTGTATATTTTTTTCTTTGGTTGTATAAGTTTCGTATTAAGAAATTCATATACCTTGAAATGAACTAAATAAAGTACCAACTACATTCACTTTTCTACCGGAAACATATTCTGTTCGTGAAAATTGGAGCATTATTTCTGGTTAAAATTTGGATTAATAATTAATTATGTTTAATATTGTATTCTTTTAAATTATTAAAATATAGTACTATTTATTTAAATGAGCTATGTTTATTTTTTATTAAATGGAATGATATTTCAATATTTGTATATTTCATTTTATTATTATTTATTCTATGAATTTACATATTTTTAAACTAATTACGTAAACGGTATTTTCAGGACTCAATCTACTGGAGTTTCATGTGGACCGCCATTTTATTTGCCGCCGTTTTTGTTGGAATCAGCAGAGTCGTGTCATGTGGCCAACTGTGCAGAATGTGTCTCAGCTGCAGCTCAACAGATATAATGAAGTCAAAAATATATTTTGATATCGATTTTATCGTTATACGAGTATTCAGCAAAATATTTATACAAATATAGTAGATTATTTAAGTTCTTAACTTGTATTACAGTCTTCAACTTATTATAAATATAATATGATACTTATATACATACGTATGTTTTATTGACAATTTTTTTAATTTAATTTTTGAATTTAAATTGTAATATTTTCCTTCGTTTAAAATTCCACATTATATACATTATATGTCATTTGAATGAAATATAGTTTATTGGGAAGATTTGATAAATGTGTGGAACTGTGGACACTAGCTAACAATAGTGCATTATTGGCAGGAAATATAAAAGTGTTTTGGAGTTTCTTCAAAAATGACTTAAAGTGTTTCTCATTTCAGTATTTATATTTAAGTGTTAGATACCGAATCAGTGTTTTTTTAATTTTATTGAACATTTGTGATTGATTCTAAAATATGTGTCATGTCTCATGTCAATACAATTTTATAGAAAAAAAAACATTTTTATTGAAACAAAACAAGATGTCATTTTATTTAAAAGCATTAATTCGATTACTAAGTAACATTACTCATTTACTCATTTTACATTTATCATAAGAAATAGATTTTTTGTGTCAAAATTTTACTATTTTCAGATCAGTATTTAATAGATAAATAATTAAAATTATTAAATCAGGTTTAATGTGTATTAGAATATATTGTGTACTATATATTTTATATATGTACCAGTAAAATAAATAAAGACTGACTACTGATGGAGTGATTTTAATGACGCCATTAGTCATTAAATTGATTAATTATCATATTATTTAACGTCGAAAAGTAAATAAGGATTGAATAATACTATACGAATTGAAAAAATTAATTTATTCATTGATATTTTTATTAAGTAGGTATATACCCATATAAAACTTGTAAAGTTTAATAATGTTAAAAATGTACGGGTAAATATTTTTTTATAATAGAAGTGAATATTAGAAGGCGGGGGAAAAAAAATTATAAAAGTATAAAAATTACTCGATGAGAAATGTGTTTAATATATACATAATAATTGTTCGTACACTATAATATTAATCCGCTTATTATTGCGTATTCGTGTATTAAGACGGGACGGTATAAATATAATATTTTCTTTACCCAACTGTTTAAGTGAGTGTAATAATATGTAATATATTATGTGTACAGACACGCGATGTCAAAACGCATAAATATACATTACACGCAAATTGTCTTGTGTCGATGTGCGTAGACCGTCTGGCACCGGGAATCTAGGTAAAATATAAAAATATTATAATCTATATTATTATGTCGTCGCACATAAGTGGTAATGGTAAAAGAGAGAAAAAATTCCCCGAAGACGACAAGAGAAATGTATGAGACAAATTTCAACAAGTACTATATTACGTATATTACATTATAGTATACTGATATATATACAATATACATATTATACATAGGTATATATGCCCACCTTTTGTGGTTTAAACATATAATATGACTGTGTGCGGGTCGTCGTCCGCGGCGGAGACCCTCAGGGTAGGTTGCAAATTTAAAAATAAACACCGATTTCGGCTTTGAGAATCTTCGCGGACGTGCGGTTATACTATCAATCAGATCCACCGGCGGCGTCGACAGACCCAATATATATTTATACCTATATATAATAAATAATAATATGTGTGTGTTTGCGCGATGCCGTATTAGATTTCGTATTTTGTGTATTTAATATATTATATCTAAGCGTATATAATACATATAAATATACCGCGTGTTTGGATATCGCGTTAACGTGGTCGCGGTAACTTAATAGTCGCGCGTGTTTACATTCAATTTCACGGGACGTTTGATTGAATAAGACCGTCCATTCCGCAAGCCGTGCATCACGCATTACGTGAGACCGTCACGAGATGAAAACGGATTTTCTATGTGTCCGGTCTTCGAGTATATTATGTACACTGTACACACATAACGCTATATATATAATAATTATTATATAGAACAAATGATTTTTACTCCCTGTCGCGTAATTGATACCGTAAATATTATACACACGTATACGCGTTATTATTATATTATTATACGCACCTATATCGTAAATATAATATAATATGGGTTTATATGTTTTTCGTTTATTTTAACGCCCGTTTTATTATTATTATTATTATTATTATTATTATTATTATTATTGTTTTTTCTTCTTCTTTTACTCAGTCTCTGTCAGAATCCGCGAGACACACCGAAGAACTGCAGGAAGACCGCCTCCGTCGACGCACATCATCGTGACGGAGGAGAAAATCGTATACGGACCGGGTGGTCCATTACTCCATTAGCCGCTGCCGCGCGTACACACAGACTGTTCTGATTGACGGGCCACTGACGTCCGTTTGACACACGCGTTCCGAACAAATGCGACTCGTCCGACGCGCATAATATTATAATATTATTATTATATCGTATACACGCATCATGAAAATCGAACAAAAATCAAACGTACAAAAACACCGCGTGGAAATAATAATAATAACAACAACAACAATAATAATAATATGTATTATTATTATTATTATTATTATTATTATTATTATTATTATTATTTGTTGTTGTTTATACATTTCTATAACGAAAGCAAATGTTCGGATAAAAGGAAATGTGTTTTTAAATGTGTTTATACCGTTTTGCCAGCGCATCTCTACCGCGTATACATTATAATATAATTATACTGTCGAAATAGTTTATAAATTAAATTGTTCCGTTCCCTCCGCGTGTATCCAAAACATAACGTACACACAAAATTATCCTCGTTTTCGTCTTGCAATTTTGAATAAAAATACGTTTTACAGCCGCAAGAATCTAACGATTTTCTATAAAAATCTGCGCGTTTGTATATATATATAATATTATAATAGTATACACGAACTTAGCCATCAGCTTCTGTATGTTTATAGGTATAATATATATATAATGAAATGTTTAGGGCCAAGTCGATTTGTATACGTACAAAATCAACCAAAGTAATCGTAATGGTTATAAACTTATAATAGACACATTCACATTTTATCGGGGATTGAAAAAATTATTTATCGTATAAAATAACACTAATATTATATTATTTTTAGTTTTGTAACATTTTTGTAGAATTTGTATATAATATAATAGTAATATAAACGAAATAATCGAATTGGCATATTATTCGAGTAGTTTGCGCCATTTTAAACGTGTCTTTATTCACTCATTATATTATATTATATTATATTTATATCGACGTTTATTTTGGCGATAGAATTCATTAAATATGTACGCGTCAGTTAATAATATTATTATACATTTAAATAGCGAGATAATTTTTCAAAAATATTTTATCGATTTTAACCCGTACCTACTATTGTAACACCCGGAAGATATTTTTATAATTGAAATTATTTATAATTAAATTATGTTAGAAATTTAACATAATTTTCAATTGTGCATTTATGCCTTAATCTTGTTCAATATAAAGTATTGCATATTAAAATTAAAATATTCCTAATATTTATTGCGTAACCTTATAACTGTGTCTTTAAAATTCAAATTTACATACTTACAGTGTATTTTATTTTATTTAAATAAGGGAACTAAATATATTTTCTACCCTCGGACGGCTCTGAATCGAGATAGTAATTTTTCAGAATATCGGCGGAGGGGTAAAAGTAAAACACATGTCACACATGCGCTACTACACAAAATTTTAATTTTTTCAATGTGCACATGCGTAGAAAAATTTGCCTTTTAACTTGATTAAAATAAACGTTTGATCTATTTATGCATAAATTCCTTGTTGACTCTTTTTAAGTGTAGTATTTTTCTTATATAAAGAAATATTTAAATTGTTTCATGGAAAAATAATTATAAAATTATTATGAACACAAACGATTTAAATCTTTTGAAAAATTGATCTATAGTTGTTCTCATTTTAAAATCAAGATGCCCGTGAGTCAGTTAATTTACGAGATAGAAAAAAATATAGTTTATAAAATTGCCTAAAAGAATAGCTTATAGCTATAATATAAACTTGTGTAAAAAATAAAAAATTTTATTTAAAAATGAAAGTTAACGTATCATAAAATGTATTGAAATTACCTAATATTCTTATTTAAAAAATTTCATTTTGATCAATCTTGGTTGAAATATTTAATGTTACTATTTTAGTGAAACACACTGTATAAATAAATTAGTTAATTTAAATATTAAAACGTCTTATAAAATGATTAGATTTAGAGTTTTGTTTGTTTATTTAAAAGAGAAAGACCTCGTACAGGGCGGATTGAAATCCGATTTTTAAAATTTAAATTATTAATAGCGGTAATAAACATATTAATTATTTAAAATTTTGGGATTTTTTAAGGTATCATTTTAATCTTATTAGAAAAAAAATCCGAATGCAATTCGCCATCACCCTGTAAAATGTCTTTCTCTTTAAACAAAAAACAAAAATTAAAATCTATGTAAAAAGACGTAATAAAAAAACTGTAAATTTTTGTATATATTTTGTAGGTATATATAACCCAAATCGTCATTGGACCCTTTAAACAGGAAAAGATTAGCTAAATTGCATGAGAATTTTAAAAATAAATTGATTTATAAAATAAAATAATTTTAAATTAAAATAAATATTTATATGGTTTGTGTTAATTTTATAATATAATGAAAAATGTAATCAAAGGTATTATAATATTATATAAATAAATTTAATCAATTGATGTACATTTCAAGTATTAAATTATATATTATAAGGTAAAAGCAAAAGAACTGTATTCATATTTCATAGTATATTTATTATATTATTATATAAAAAATTTGGTTGTATCTATTTTTCAATATTAACTTAATTCAAGTTTTTTCCAAAGGACTTTAATTAACCATTCATGAAAAAATTGGTTAATGGTTCAAGTAATTTTATCAAAAATAATAATAATAATGTGGGTGGCATTTTTTGACACGGCGTTATGTATAGGCAAACTCGATGCATTTACGACAGTGGAGATGAGATGAGTATAATGTAGAAAACATAAAAATTTTTGTTTTAAGCATAAATCTGAATATTATTATTTATTGATAATTGATAATATAATAATCTAACGTATAATTTAAATGTATTTTGTGTAACTATCATAGTTTATAATTTTTATTAATAATTAATTTTTTTTTCTTATCTTTGAATTGTATATTTGTATAAAAATGTGCATATTTTATATACTGTATTTTTGAGTTAAATGAATATAAATTCGCACTAATATTATTATGTAAAATACAACATTAATTAATGTGAACTAAGCCATACGCAAGAATTACGATCCTGATTGTGATTTATGAATGCATAAGTTTAATAACAACAATAAAGGATTATTTATTAATAAATATCAATTATCTGTGTTTATAAAATATCGTAAAAAGTTTTAATATGATTAGCAGGATTTTATATAAAAACACAACAATAATAATTTATTAAAATATATGTGATATATATATATATATATAAAATGATAGATTATGAAGAAAAGTATATAAAAAAAAAAAAAAAAAAAATATAACATTATCCCCATTATCATTTTTCTTATAAATAATTTTAATAATTAAACATTTACATTATTTATACAAAAATTAATAAATTTCTTATTAATTTTTTGAAATTAATAAAATTAATAAATTTCTTTAAAAAAAAAAAAAATATACAAGTATATATATGAATACATTATCTTATTGGACAATGCGCTGGATATCTATTTAATTTAAATTATTTCCTCTTGAAAAATGTGAAATAAAAAACCCGGAAATAAACGAAAACATCGAGGTTTAAGTTTACCCACTATGTACTATATACGTATATTACGTTGTCAATGAAAGCGGCGTGTGTTCATTGAGAGAACGTATTTTTCTCTCGAAATTTTATATAATTTATTATTATTATTATTATTATTATTATTATTATTATTATTACTATATTATTATATAAATTTATTTTCACTTAAACGTCCTTTCGCGGGCGTTTATAATGCACGGCCGCCGATAATGCGATTTCTGTGTGCGACGCGGTGTTAAAATTTCATTGTCGTCATTAATGGCCACGAGGAAAAATAATCTCCTCGTCTCATGCCCCCGCATCATCTACGATACGACTACATACCGCTGTATATTATTATTATATGTACCGCAGTCGTCACCGGTAGTCCGCGTGGGGGTGGTCGACACAAACTCCCGCGCAGTATTTTGCGCCCACACAACCAAACAAATCTTTTACACACACACACACACACACATAATATGTATACGTAAAAAAATAAATATATTATAATATATATATATGCAACCGTACAGGGTGAGATGATTTTCCGTCTGTATATTTTTGTTATACGCATCCGTGGGCGACGTTATTATTTTAAGTAATTCTTATAAACGTTATACGGCGATATGAACGTGTTTTGTTTATTTTCTATATTATATTTATTATTTATTTTTTTTTTTATTTTTTTTTTTTTAGTTTTAAATAGATTCGATTTTCGCGAATTCGTAATATGTTCGTGTAAATAATAATAATCGCCACGTTAGTATAATATATATTATTGTATGTATGAACATATCTTAAAGAAAATAATACGAGTAAACAACTTTGCGACGACAATAATATAATCGCAGAATCGACCCTGTACATATTATAAATATAGATTGCGACTGGCCACTATATATCGTTCGCGTGACGTCACGCCGCCCAGCTTTTATATATATATATATATATATATAATATATTGTAAACGCCGTTGACCCGGTAGATCGGCGATAGCGCAGTCGACCGCGGCAGAGGGTTGTTTCGGTGGTGGAATATCCATTTAACCCCTCGCCGTCGAGCGACTGAACGCGAACCGGCACCGCCTCCGACGTCTTTGTATTGATCAACGGACGCGCAGGGCGCACGCGCAACTTGAACGTTGCGAACGCGAAAACTGGCCGTGAGAGAGAGCGAGGGAGAGTGAACTAAAAATTTGTCGGCGACCCGAACGAGGACGACGACGGCGACCGCCACCGCGACCGCGACCGCCACACACCGTCGTCGCGCACGCCAAATTATCGTCATCATCATCATCATCATCATCATCATCATCATTATCATTATTATTATTATTATTATTATTATTATTATATTTGTTTTCTTCTTCGCGTTGTTTGTTTCTTTTTTTTCCGATTTCTCTCTTTCGGCGGTTACGCAAAAAATAAAAAATAAATAATAATAATAAATAAAATAATAATAGTATTAAAAAAAAAATATATATATATATAGATATATATAGCGCGCGCGTGTCAGCGATTCAGAGATACGTATCGTGCGTCAAACGCGATTCAAACCAAACACCGCCGTCGTACAGTGCAGTGCGTTTTATGCGTTTCGCGTACGTCAATCAAAACATAATATTTTAATATTGTGTCGTCGATATTGTTGTGACGCGCGTGTTACCGAGTTATCTCCGACGGTTTAGTATAATATAATAATATCTGGAGTTAAACGAAATAGGTACCTACGCGTGACGATATCGTGTTTTCGTACATCGCACGCGCATTATACGTTGTTATTATTATATAACATACGGAGGGCGACGTTCGTCGTACAGTGTGTATATACGCGTGCACGGCAGACGCGAAACCATCACGGATAGGTATACGATCGCGGATCGCATCGGCCCGTCGTCGTTTTGACTGTAACCGTGGTTGGTACCAATAGCCGCGGGCACGGCTTTTGTGGTTATGGACTGCATGGTGGTGGCGGCGGCGACCACGACCAAGACGAAGACGATCGCTGCTATTGCTGAGACCACGACCGCGGTTGACGCGACCGTATCGTTAGACACGACGAAAAGTACGAATACAACTGCAGTATTACTTCTGTTGGCTGTTCGCGTCGCGCCATCCACATTGTTTTAAAGTCCATAAAATAATACGATAACAACGACTCAGGTAACGAGTAAACTTATTTTATAATATAATATTATGATAATATTGATAACGACTGTTGCAATGCCGGGCGTGTTTATTGCATAATCATCATTTTTTCATTCATAAAATTATCGTCTCATCGATATACGATGTACCTAATATATACAAATATATTATGTATATATAATATAATAGTATAATAGTATATCGCGAAGTATTATTATTATGTTTGTTGTGTGTAGTAAATAGTAATAGGTAGTGTATGCTAAATAATATTTAGTAGGTATAAAAGTACAATTAATAGTTTTCCATCAATATTGACGCTATTATATGATTATGTAGAAAACACATTGTTTCATTATTTGTGTTTAAATTAAATACTTTCGTGTCATACCTACGTGTAATTTTAGAGTTTTTATATAAAATTAAAACATTTTATTATAATATATAATATTTCATTCGTAATGATACATATTTAATCAATTATTCTATTGATATGATGAAAAATTATACATTATTATACATTTATAATTTATACTTAACGTTAGTGCTCTAATTACTCTTTGCGATCATTACATCGCATTCAGGGGTTGTTTTTTTGTACGATCCACGCGACGTTGTTAAGTTGAACTAGATAATTAAACTAGTTTATCAAATTTAAAGACAGAATAATTTTAAAATTTTCTCTCGTGAGATTTTTATAAAAATATAATATCATTATAGGCATACTAAGACTAACTATATAATACATATATGTAGGTACATATTATATACCATAAGTTTCTGTATCTTTAATAGTTTAGACAACTTTATTGGTGAATTAACATATTGATATAACGATAGAGAATTTGAAAAAAAAATTATTATTTTTAATAAATTTAACATAAACTACAATTTGATTTCTGCTAATATCTGTGATTTTGTTTCATTTCCTATTAAGTCGTATGGACGAAGACATCAAACGCGCGGGTGTGGCGTTCTCTTAATATGTTATATGCACGTTACTCCGCCTAGAGAGTGGGGTCAAAAAACGATTTTTTTTCCCCCGTATATTTCTATAATATTTTGTTGACCCAAAGTGTGTTTGCTACATATTTTGTTATTGCGTACATTATTATTATAGTATATTCGTAATCGTATATGAATGAAGGGTAGGTACCTCTCTATATTATATACTTAGGGTTATTCCGCTATAATTATATACTATATTTAAATATTATTATTATAACATAATATTTTAAATACTCGTATATACCAACAATTTATTATTGCGAGATATTATTATTATAAAAAAAATACGCATACACACATCATTATTGACCAACCATGTGCACGTTTAGATCGGCAGTGTATGTGTACTCGGAAATTTGAATGTGTATAATTTACGACCGCAAAACACGAATATGTAAAACGAATTTATTGTTCGATATTCGCTGAAAATAATGTAATATATTATAATATGGTATGATATATACCTATGCGCGTTGAAAACCCGTATTCCTATAATATGAAAATGCGTTTTCTGTGATTGTGATCTTTTTATGATATATTTGAAGTGTCAAAATAAATGTTATCGTTCGCATATATTACATATACACATATTATATATATATATATATCGATTATAGTATTATACATTTACCTATTTTAGATATTATATATTATTATAAAGAAAAATAACCTCGTGTATTTATATAGATCCGTATCTATATAAATATACGAGTACTTTAAGCTATAGTATATTATGTTACAATCAATAATATCCACGTTTAGATGATTTGAAGACTCGACGAGAATCGTGATTTAATACCTATACGTAAATATAAATATTTCTGCATGCGATAATGTACAATCATTTTACTTTTTATCTAATCGCTACGGTACACCATACACGTTAATAGTTTAATAGGTACATCATAATGCTTTATTTCAATATAGAGTTATTAGGTACATGTTCCGCTATACAAGAGATAAAAAGAAAACTGCGTGTTCTTCTAATAAAATTTAATAAAAAGCGTGTATAGTGTATTAGTGTATATGGACCATTAAAAGTAGATATATGAAGAAGATAAAGAAATCGAGGATTTTTTTTTTCATTCGATCGACTCGGATTTGTTTCTTTATTTTATATGCTTGTAAAGTTGTAACCTCAATAAAATGTGGGTGGATTTTTATGGAAAATTACCTGAATGAATATAATATATGGGTTTACGAGTGAGTGGTTCACTGGAAAACAAAAAGCTGCAAAACTTTTATTGTGGATATAGGTATAGCTTTCTAGGAAAAACAAAAGAAAAAGAACACTTTTAATAGAATATTTTTTTTTTTAATTTTATTATATTGTACAATTAGATTTGTTTATCAACTAACAAAGCATTTTAATTACTTCAGTCGTGTAACGGTTTCTTCAAACTTCAAAAGTCTTGATTAATTACACTAATTATTTATTAATAATCTTATTTATTTTATACTTGAGTCATAACTTAATTAGCGAAATAGCATTAATAATTTATTTATTTATTGAATTTTAACCAATTTTTAAGTACCTACCTGTATTATTATTATTTATTAATTCTACCTACACCATATTGAATATATTATTAATGACGGTTAATATTTATTATAAGTACCTAAATTAATTATTAATACCCAGCTTATACATCGTTTCAAATTTTAATAATACTAGTAGGTAGGTGAATGTTCTATTAATAGTGTATTTAAATGAGAGAAAGGGTTTCATATGTAGGTATATAACTTATATTATATTATACTTATATGTTATATACCTATAATAAAACTAATAATTATTTAAAATGAACTGAAATATATTTAAAATTTAAATACCTACAAAACTACAAACTTAAAATTTAAAATGTCATATAAAATTTAAATTTTTACTGTATCAGTTATTAGTAGTGTTAATTTTTAATATGTGCAACGTAATTATTCAAGCTTCAATAATATAGTTTTTAGTATAAATATTGATTTTGATGAAAGTCATTATTAATATATATTTAGGTCATATAATGTGATTTTAATGTAACTAATTATATATAATATTATGATATCATTGTATTTAAAATTTATGGTTTATGAATTAGACAATTTGTTGGTAGTATAGTTTGAACTATAAACTTGCTTGAAAAAGATTAGTAAACTTTTGTTATTAATATTTTTATCTGAATTTAAAATAGACATTAAAGTATTTAAAGTTTAAGCTCAATCAAATATTTATATTGTATGATAAATTGATAACAATATGGCCGGAAACAGTTTGATAAGGTTATAAATGAAACATGAGTTATAAATTAAAAACGTCAACACATATTATATATATACCTATTATACAAATTTTTATACTATGTATTCCTAAGTCTTAAAATTCATATATACGAGTATATAATATATATTAGAATTAAACTATGTAAATGTCACCTAAATACAATTTTTAAACTTTATGGTTTTTTAATAGAGGTGCCTAATAGATTGAAGAAAAAGATTGTTGAATCACTTGTTAGATAAACTAATAATGTGATTAGAATTAATTTATGTTAATAGAGTTATTACTTGTTATAATACTTAATAGCTAGGTATATTTATAGTAAGTTATTGGCCCATAATAATATAATATTATATTTTAATGAAATTTAAATGCTGTTAATAATAATAATAATAATAAAATATTAACTATTTAGTTTATTTATCTAACATTATACAGGTATTATGTATTGTGATAAATATGATAATATTAAAATAAACCATATCTGCTTACATAATATAGGTACCTTTCCTATCTATTATGAAATCATGTTATTATAGTTTATTAATTTTCTTATTCTGAACGAAAATTTATATAATGTTACTTTTATTGAAATAAAAAAATAAATGCGCAACACTAAAACATTTTCGATGGTCTAACTGGATTTTGTCCATGACTTGTTTTATTGTGTACACTGTACAATGCACATAATAGGTATGTGTGTATATATACATATTACTTTCCACACGCCGAGCATTTCATTGAAGTATCTTAAGTACAGATGCGCGTATCAAAAAAGTTTATAAACACTTTATATGCATATAATTATATTATATAACGTTTATGTACTATTATACTGTCTAGACTTTTTATGCTATATAATATCTAGTAAAAATTGTTGTTTTATAAAACTACATGTATACAATATATATGTTACGGAATATTGATTCGACGATTAGGTATTAAAATATACAATAATATACAATATGAGAAAATTTGTACATGTACTTACAAATATTTATATATACAAACCTACCTTATTATTTATTAATAATATTACAAATTTACAACACATGCTAGAGATACTTAAATTCATAAGGTTTTTGAAGAGTTTGTTTATACATATGGATTTGAATGAGTTGCTAAATTAATTATGTTCAGTCCTATTATATTCAGTCTTCATACGAGTATGTTATGATATAATTTGATTCGTAACAAATAAGACATTTTATTTAAAATATAAGAAATTATAACACATAAATTAAAAGGTATAACTAGTTTAAAATTAAAATTTAATCATAATTTTAACATTTAAGCATGATAATAATAGGTAGGTAATCTTTAAAACTTATATAAATATTATAATCATTATTATTGTAAACTTGTTTTAAGTATTTATTCACTTTGTAGATACTAAATGCTTTTTTCTATATTTACAACCTAATATAGTTGGCTAATTAAATATACCTATATCAGATTATATATAACATAATGTATATGCATTTGCAAAAAAAAAAAAAAATGATTTTATTACTGGTTATAATAGATTTTAACCATTTTATTTTTAAAAATAATATAATAATATAGTCATTACTCATTTGTAAGTAAAAAGTATGGAGAATTTTATTCTTCTTGACTATAAAGATTAGATGGTATATTTTATTATTTCATTTTATTTTATTTTGTTTTGTTTTTATTGTTAAAGATTATATAATAAAAGTATTAAAAAATAATATAAATATTATATAATATAAAATTATATAATACACTTTGATATAACTTTATGCAGTCTAACATTGATAGGTATGAAAAAAATCAGAATAATTCTTAGACTTTCATTAGGGTAAAATAATATAAACAATAAAACAAATTATTATGTAAGTCTCACATATTGTTAATAACATTATAAAAATAAACAGTAAGTATTTTATTTTTTAAACAGGTGCGTGTGTGCAAAGGTGATCCCGTCATAATTTGTAAGACTGCTGACCACTGACGATCACCGGATACCGCTGTATAATATATACCTGTATACTTTTATACCGTCGGTCACAACGACGACTACGAGGACCAAGTCACCGGTATGCCGGAACAGAGCAACGATTACCGTGTGGTGGTTTTCGGGGCGGGCGGCGTGGGCAAGAGCTCACTGGTACTGCGATTCGTCAAGGGCACGTTTCGCGAGTCGTACATACCGACCATCGAGGACACGTACAGGCAGGTGATCAGCTGCAACAAGAACATATGCACGTTGCAGATCACCGACACGACGGGATCGCATCAGTTTCCCGCCATGCAGCGGTTGTCCATGTCCAAGGGCCATGCGTTCATATTGGTCTACTCGTGCACGTCCCGGCAATCGCTCGAGGAACTCCGGCCCATATGGCAGGTTGGTCGCACATCAATTTATTGTCAATTTTACGCATCTATTCATTTTTCATTTTCAATCGATTATCTACAGTTCTACACAATAATATTATAATATTCTCTTTCGCGAATTTTAGAATAATACATTGTATCTGTTTGCGGCACTCATCTTAGGTGGGTGGTGGATAATGATCAGCTAAGGGAAGGGGGAGAATTATTAATTTGCTTAAAAGCATATCATTATAGTATAGCCAAAAATTAATTAAAAGTAAAAAAAAAAAAAAACAGATTTAAAGAATAATAATTATATGCAGTGTTTTCAGAATATATATAATATAATATTACATCTCAGTGGTGGCGGTCGCACCCCTCAAACCCACCGTTGTCTTGAATACAATAAAAATAAACGACAACGAATAAACGTTTAACAATACTTTATAACCATGACCGCGGGTGGTATATACGATCTATAAACGAATGCGGTATAGAGCAATGACGAGGAAAAGGAAAACAAAATTCATAATATATATAGGCGAATTACGCAATAACATAACCTACTTATTAAATATTTTGTAAATAATCTAAAGTTAAAGCAATATATAATATAATTTATAAGTATAGGTTGTATACATTTATCCAAAATCAAATTGATGCCTTCTAGATAATATTATTTCAATTGGAGGTAAAAATTTTCAATTTTGTTTTATTCAGGACAACAATTTCGCAAGGATATATAATAAACAAATATAAACTTGAAATTATTTCTTATAATTAATAAGAGTTCTAAGTAAAAAATGAAATCAAAAATCAATAAAAATACGATTTGAGAAAAATATGAAAACTTTTGGAAAAAAAATAATTATTTCTTTTAAGTACAATATACTATTAATAATATTATTAAATTAGTGGATATAACAGATTAAAATTATATTACTAAATAATATTTCCAAAATACAATATGACAATATTATATATTATGAATTAGAAAATCATTATGATTTATTTAAATTTTAAATTTTGGGTGAAGCAAAAAATATATTGGTTTTACAATGATTGTGTCTTTTTTTTTTCTATGACTAAAGACACTTTTTTACCGAAATAATGCTTCAATTTTCACGAATAGTATATGTTTCCGGATTCCGGTTATTGAAACTAAAGTTGATATTTTATTTAGGACATTTTTTGAATTTCTCAAAATTGACCCTATCCGAGAGAAAAAACGACCAATATTTCACGATAACTCGGGCAATTTTAAAGTTAGAGACTTGAAAATTTTATTGGGTATTCACATAGGTAGGTATTTTATATATGTGATAAAATTTTGGAACCGTTATATTAATTTTTTTACAAAATATAGGACTTTCAATATTTCGTAAAATTTTTGTTTTTATGTACTCGTATGTAACGTTTTATAAAATAAGTAGTTTTGGGTTTTAAAGTCTGAAAATTTTACTGAAGTATACTTACATATTACTTAATATGATATCAAAATATTAGAAAAATACCAAATCTCAATTTTTTTATAGCTGTTTAAATTTGATATTTTTAGTTTAAACGAAAATCTTAGAATCCATACAAGTATTCTTCTTATTATTTCTCAATATTTTCACAATAAAAATTAATTAAAAAGCCAAAAAAATTTAAAATTTTTATTAAAGCATACTGATATAAATATTAACGTATTTTCAAAATATTAGGAAAATATCATGGCTTTATTTTTCTTTATAGGTGTTTAAAGTTGTAATTCCAGTAAAATCAATATTTAAAATATTTATATGGATTCTTTTTATCATATTTCAATATTTTACAATAATCCTAATTATTACGTACTGAATCTGTATGTAATGTAAATAAAATACCTAGTTAATCTAAATACACGCAAATTCAAATATTTGGTTTTGGTGTACAAGCAGTTTTTGCATGTGATTAATTGTGATGAATATTATATATTTGCACACAAAATGTAAGTTTGCGAAAAATAAATTTAATAATAATGTTAAGTATTTAGAATATTAAAAAGACATGAAATAATTTATTTCTAGATAATTAAATAATTATTAAACAAAAACGCACAGAATTTTTTATTGGGTTTAATGGAACGAGTCCAAAGTAGTATATAAAAGTCTAAAACTAAAACCACACTGTAATGGTATTGTTGCAGGCACAAATATACAAATTGTAAAATATTATATATTATCTAATTTAAATTTAATGTAAAGAATAGAAGTTCTATATTTTCGAATTTCCTATACTATGTAGTCGTTTGTATTTTCCAGTCATTATATAATAATAAATCATTGTTGATTTGTAATTATCTTTTATACAAATAAAGTACGGAGCATCTATTTAAAAAAATACTTTATACAAATGTTTGTTATAGACTTTTGGCTTATAGGTATAACTGAATAATAAAAAATAGAGATAATTAATTATTTACATTTTTCATAAAAAATATGTAATTTTATACTAACAAATTTATATTTATATTTATTATAAAGATAAAATTTAGTATTTTCAGTAATTTGAGTATAATGAATTATAAAAAAGAAGAGCTGATACTGGTGTAGAAAGGATACAGGTCTAAAAGAGGATAGGGATGAATTTTGATTTAAAATGATTCGTATTCGGAAATACGATTTTGAGTGAAGTTCATCAGATAATATATGAATTGATTAAAATTTTACATTTATCAGCCTCTACGTTCAATATAAATAATTTATCATAAAACCCCTAAATGATTCACCTAAATACCCAAATCTGACAGTACTTCGCTCAGAATCGTTTTTTGAATATAATAATTTATCATTGCATTCAAATGTTAATCAAAATTCAACACATTCTCTTCAGACCTGTATCTTTTGCACACCAGTATCAGCTCTTCTTTTTTTCTTTAAATAACTCAGAAAAAAAAATTATTTTATAAATATTTATTAATTATTATATTTATGTAATATTTACAATTATTTGGAACTGTGTTAAGTAATAATATGTATTTGAACTTCAATACAACTTTCGAAATTTTTCAAAAATTTTTCTCGATTGTATTCAACATTATTGTAAAAATATTGAAATATAATAAATATTTTATAGATAAAAACCGAGAATTTTAGAAAATATTCTAAGTTCAATGTTTTGTAGAAAAATTAACGTAATGTTTCCAAAATTTTATCACATATATATATATATATATATCATCTAAATGAATATCCTAAAAAATGTTTAAGTCTTTAAGTTCAAAATTGCTTGAGTTAACTTATAATATTAAAATTGATAGTTTTCGCGAAAAATAGCGTTTTTTCATCATTTTTTGGTCGTTTTTCTTATCGCATATGGTTAATTTAGAGAAATTCGAAATAGGTATTACCTAAATTAAGTACCAAATGCATCCACTTTTCATCTGGAATCATGATATTCGTGCAAAACGGAGCATTATTTCGGGTAGAAAAAGTATCTTCAGACATAAAAAAAAAACGACACACATTATTGTAAGACCAATATATTTTTACCTCCGCTCTAAAAATTTGTATTAGTTATAGATAGTATAGTTACATCTTACATAATATTCATATAAAAAAGAATTTAAAAGTTTTTCACAATAATTTTAAGTACCTAGTCCACTAGTCCGTAATAAAAAAAAAAATTATCCCCGATTAATTTATTGATTAATAAATATCGAAATATTATGAGTTATGATAATAATTATTAATAATAGTATTTAAGTATACCTATTTCCATTGTATGGGTAGGATAGGTTAGGTGAATTGGTTATATTGGTATATAAATATTCCTGTTATATTCGTATAAATTGAAAATTTAATGGACGTAAAACCTATTAGTTTAATATCCTTGTACTATTATATAAGTAGGTATATAAGTATAAGGTTTATGCAATTTCTAACTTTCTACAGGTCAATCCGTTAAATATTTATTAATAATAAAACAATAATGCCACGCGTAGTGCCGTGCAATAATAATAAAATTATATTAATTTATCATTTTTTTTTTTTTTTTTAAAACAACATTTGGTGATATTGTTTTAGGCCCTCCTTGCATTGTGTAATACCTACATGTTTGGCTACGTGCCTGATCATGTCCGGGAAAAGTTTCGCACAGATTAATTTGGTACGGCACAATAACGCGTTAAAGTCCAATTTTATTCAGTACGAATCTTGCTATATATTTAATAGGACTGTAGTATACGAACGTGATCGTTATTATTTCAGTAAACTGGCGTATTTATCGATTAAATTATAGAGAGAAGGGAGAGAACAAAACTTTTCCGTTCTTTTTATTTTTCGCCCCCGCAGGAAAATAATACTGCCGGTAAACATTGTTTGTACAATTCGTTATTCGAGGTAGGTACCTATATTCTATATATATATTAAGATATGGATAAACTTCTATTGTATTTACTTGTCCGAAAGACTTCTAACAAATACCAATAATAGACGAACGTCATTTTATCAAGCATGAGTTTATGTTAAAAATACATCATTATATTAATCTTTTCAATAATAGAAAATAGAATGTTCACTGTTATATTTATTATTACTTTTTTTTTTTGTTCGAAATGTGCTTGAAAAATGGAATAGTAATAAAAAAAATAGCGAAACAAAGGAAAAATGAAAAAAATATGCCTGTGAAAAATGTATAGGTACCTGTATGTATACCTACTTATGTGAAAAGGCAAAAGGTCAAAAGGATAATGGTCATGAAGGACCATATAAAGATTTAAATGCAATGATAAAAATGGTTATAGCTTATAGGTATTCTGTATGTGAAATATATACCTACCTAATTTATGCCAAGACATAATTAAATTTTAAATCCTACATTTTATACATCCTTAGTTATTTTAAATTTATTTATTTATTTTTTCATTAAATTAAATCCATATTCAATTTGGAGTCAATTTTTTCCCTGAAATTCATTATTTTCCAGTACCTAATATTTTAATGGTCTACTAAATAATAAAACTATTATAAATTCAACGACTTAAATAAAGTACCTATCATCTATCAACTAAAAAAAAATTAAAATTATCTATCGAAAGAATGCTATTTATGGAGTAAATATTATTTGTTTCTAAAAAAAAGTCTATTCGCTATTTTCAAAACACACATTATTGTAGAAAAATTAAATTTTGATGATGTATAAATAAAATTGTACAAATTGATTTTCAAATTTTTTTAGGTAGGTACCTATATGAATAAATGGAAGTATAGGTATGTCATTGAGTGCAAATAAAAATTTTAGCTTAACGTATTTAAAATCAAAATATGTACCTGTATGTGATATTGTGATAGGTAACAATATAATAAAAATACCATTAATTTATCAATTTCATTAAAACGTAAAAAATTAAATGGTTATTAAAAAAATTGAGATTGTTGATATACTTATGTAAGTTTTTATATCTTATTTAAGTGATATATGTGATTTTTTAAATTTAATTTTCATACCTTAAAATCTAGAATTACAAATTTTATTAAACATAATAATTGCGAAAAACTATAGGTAAATAATTTACAATTTACTAATATACGAATAATATTATATAGGTTAGGTACTTATTAAGTTATTCTGTAGAGTATAGTGTAAGTACCTACCTATAAATAATAATATTAATAAATAAGTGTTAAAGTTTGTTCAAAAGTTCATGTGATTCAACATGTTTATTTTTTATTTAGGTATAATATGTAGGTACCTACCTACTTATTACTTATACCTAATATATCTACACATTGAGAATTAAATAATATAAAAGAAACATTTTACTCCAACTCTAGGTAATATTACACATTATATTATATATACAATAATAAATAATAGTTAGTAGTTAGTTAGTTACCTATTAAGTTTATTTTAAGACATGCGAATTAAAGGAGGAACGTAATCATACAGTAATATAAATTAAAATACCTAATGCACAATATATTATTAAACGCGATTTACAGACATTTAATTACAAGGGTAAATTTTATTACCTAATCATAGATGTCTGAAATAATACATAATATAATATTATTTGTGGACAGGTGATCAAGGAGACGAAGGGAGCGACAGAGCTACCGTCAATACCAATCATGTTGGTGGGCAACAAGTGTGACGAGAACGACACTCGGGAGGTGTCGGCTGAAGAAGGTGACGCGGAAGCTCGGCGGTGGGGCTGTCACTTCATGGAGACGTCGGCCAAGACCAACCACAACGTGAAGGAGCTGTTTCAGGAGCTGCTCAATCTGGAAAAGAATAGGAACATATCGTTGCAGCCCGAGAAGAAGTCGATGCGCGGCCGTAAGATACGCGAAAAGTGTACGCTTATGTAGTGGCGTATAATACAGATACGCAACTTTTACACTACCGAAGACCGCAAGAGCTCATCGGATATAGTTTTTAAATGTTAACATTCGTGTCGTTCGTATTTATTATATAATATTTTAAATTCTATTTAATCGTTTCGTTTGTTGAGTCGAAGTTCACATAAAAAAAAAAAAAAGAAAAAAAAGGGGGAATTAAATATTAATTAATATAATATAATATAATATATGAAACGTCGCAGTATAAATTATTATAAATTATCGTTTCGTTTTAGTGAGAGACTGATAAACGCTGACAACACCAAATGTTATATTTTATTTAGATGATATTATTAGTTCTATAGAGAATAGATAAAATGTTTAAATAAACACATCTAAACTTATGTCATGAACTTAAGTAAGGAAAAATAATGAATTTGAGCTGTATCTATATATCATACAGAATTACTTAGCAGAAACTTAGAGGGTAGACAATTTTACTTTGTTTTTAATTTGTATATACAATTATACGTATAATTATTGTGTTATATCAGTTGACACAGTTCATATGACAGGGAAACTGAAGTACATTAAAATAAATATTTAGAGTGAAGTCATAGTTTTTGCGATACAATAAAAAAAAATATATATATATATATATTAATTGTTTACATCATTATGATAATACCACAGATAAAGTGAATTAAGATTCACTTAATCTGTGATAATACATACAGCGAGGGTCCCTCTACTATAATAATTTATAATATAGGTACATTGTTAACATTCAGCGTATAGAAAACAAATTATTATTTTCTTATTTTTATTACAATTTAATTATTTAAATATATGTATTATATAGTTATGGTTGTACAATATCAACATTATTCTCATGCATACATAATATAATAGTGCTCATTACATACCACGGAAACATTTATTATACAATTTTATTTTCAAATATTTCTAGATGAATAAATATCGCTTTTCTTTATGGAAATGAAAAATTATATTGTATGTTGCACTCTGTAAATAACATTTTTATTAAAAACAATGTAGTTACCTAGTCGATATAATTATATTATATTTTTGAACAATTGACATTTGGTAACCTTTGTTTTTATTGTTTACAGCTTTATACAGTTCATTTGTTATTATAGTTGTATAAGTGTATTGTCGATCAATTTATCAGATTGAAAGTGATTTTTATGTAAGTCACTTTAACAACAAATAAAAATATTTAGTTCCTGAAAAATAATTTTCTTTAACATTGTTAATTTTACGCTCACAAACTTTTTATATTTTCACTTATATATATATATATATATTATAGTTATAGATTTTATTAATCTTATGAAATATTATCATAATTATGTATTTTTTTTTTTTTTAATTTTACATATTATTAAATTATATAGGCTAATAATTATTTAGCTAAAATATTATTATACTTACAGATGGGAACATGATTATTTGATATTTGTTTATACATATTAATAAAAATAATATTAGGTATTGCATGTTTCTTTGGTATAAAATAGAACGTATAAAAAAAAAATTAAAGTTTTATTGTAATGTTAGCCTAATGCTCAATAAGAATTTATAAAAGTAAAAGGATATACAAAAAATATATTTTTTTTTCAGTGTTTAATATGTCCAGTGTAACCAAATATTAAGTATAATTAATATTATTTTAGAAAATAATTATATAATGATATTATATCAATATTTGGTAAATTTGTAATATTGAATGTCGGTGTACTCACAAAATGTGACTTAGTAATTGGAAAAATCTTAGTATATCAAGGAATTAATAATTATTTATTGGTTAATATATAAATTTATAGTTGAAGGCTATTTAATTAATTTATAATGTTAAACTCAATATTTACAATTTTGTAATTAATGTAATTTATTTAGAAAACATATCACAGAATATCTTTTCTTCTCAATTAAATAAAATAGTACATACATAAAAAAACTTAATATCAAAATAAATACATAAAAATTTAAAGTTAGTTAGCCTTCGTAATTTAATTATTCATCCATAGCTTGTAAACGATGGCGAGTAATATTTGCAATATCATAACAAGCTTCAGCAGTCAACAAATCCGATACCTAAAAAATAATTATAATTTTTCAAAAATACTGTGCCAAATATAATCGAATAGTGTTTTATTCAAATTCATTAATAAATGTAATTCATTTAATTGATAGAAACACTTGAATGGAAGTAGTACAAGCCGATATTTGATAAGATTTACATATTATGTAAGAGTAACATAGAATAATTTTTTTTTTTTTAACAAAGTATTTTAATCACAATCTTAAGACTTATTAAAATGTCATTGTTATAGTTAAATTGGAGAATCTAATACAAATTGAAATGTAATTGTTAGTGTAAAATTTTAAAATTGTTTTTATAACTTTTTGGCTTTTAGATATTTGATAGAATATCTAATACTAAATTGTTATTCCTATCTTTTTTATTATAATAGATTCATAATTACTCAATTAATAAAATACAGAATGAAAACATTTTTGATTATTTTAATTGTATTAATATCATCATTATAAAGATGGTAATTTACTATAATAGTTATCGATAAATAATATTGTCAATACAATTTTTACATAAAGAATATAATAACAAGGGACTAATGAGAAAAATATACAATTTTTTCTTTTTTCAATATTGTTAGATTCACTTATATTATATGAGTATTTTAAACAATTCTTTTATTAATACATGTTGCAATGTAATTTAAGTCATCATACTATGTTTGATTTAATTAGTAAGAAAATGTTATTGGGGATATACAATTAAATTATATTTTATACACTTTTATTTTATGAATACATTACATATATAAATTAATTTAAATCTTTATATAATATAAAAATGTAATATGTTAAATCTAATTAGTAAAATTATTTTAATTTAAAATCATTTGGTTTGATTTTTTGTGGTAATGTTGGAAGTAATAAATTATAATAATTTATTACTAATAATTATTTATAAAAAATAGATTCATACTAATTAATTTTGATACTTACAGTATACTTTTTTGATTCTTCTAATGCATACTGTATACTTGTATCATATATAAGCATTTTATAATATGACAATGCTAATATTACATTACGAACTCTTGATATTGTTTGCCTGTCACCAATCTCAACTACCTATATTATTAATATATAAATTAAAGAATTATAATTATATATATTTGATTATAGAGATAGAACACGGAAGGATAATAAATTAAATTTATAAAGAACAATAAATGATAATTCAAATGTCAGACAAGTCCGAAACAGCCAAAATTAGAAAAGGTGTAAGACAAGGATGCCCACTGTCACCAATATTATTTAATATTTATGTAGAACAATATATCTACGAAATTAAATAAACATTTATTAGAGATTAAAATGGTTTGATAGTAGGAGAATTGATATAATTTTTAAGATTCATCGATGAAATCAGTCTTTTTGCCAACAGTGAAAACGATCTGAAAAAAGCACTGAAAGAAATATTAAGATGTTTCCAAAAACACCACTTAAAAATCAATTGTATAAAATTAATTAATGTGTTAAAAAAAGTACGTTATTCATGATGTAAGAATAATAATTGACAACCACAGTATTGAACAAGTAGAAAGCTTCAGATATCTAGGTAGTATAATTAGTAAAGTACCATGGAATATATGTGTCGCACTGTAGGGTTATGAATCGTGGATACTTAATAAAGCAGAAAAAAGTTCCTTGGAAGTTTTGACATGTGGTGCTAGAGAAGAATGTTGCGAGCGAGTTGGACAGGAAGAAAAACAAATAAAATTGTACCATACGAAATAGATAAAGCCAGAAAGTTACTTAACACCATTAAAGAAAGAAGATGGAATATGATTGGCCATGTGTAAGACATGAAGTAGAGCTTCTGTACATTATAATAAAGGGGAAGATAGACGAAAATAGAGGTAGAGAATGACCAAGAATATCTTACATAAAAAAATGATTTAACAAATTACAAGGAATTGAAGAGGTTAGCTGGGGACAGAGATGAGTGGAAAACCGCAAAACTTTAGGGTTTATAAAATAAAATAAAAAAATATTATATATACTTGTTGAAGATCAACTTCGAATCCAACAGGATCTTTATGATCATTGGTTGGTTCAATCCAAATATAACCATTATTTCCCAGTATAACACTTACTCCAGCTGATAGGTTATGGAAATGGTTTTTACTGCGCTTTATTAGGTTAGATTGCACTTTTACTAATACTCCTTGTCCTAACTATTTAAAATCATATTTGATAATAATATTGTGAGAATGGTATGAAATATGTTATATTTATAATATAATTTTTTACCTTGCCATACTTTAAACTTCGCATATGTAATGATAAAGAACCATCAGCAAATACAGAATGTACTTCAGCGCTAATTAAATCACCTTCACATAGGTAATTTCGCATTGATTGTTCATCTTCCATACCTCTTCTTCTCTATAAAAAACATTATAATATAAATATCTTAAGAAATTTTACCTACCTAATATTTACTTACTAATTCTCCGCCAGGTAGCTGAATAGATGTTAGTAGTAACACTGCATCTAATCTTGCATTTATATCAATTTTCCAACGTTTATGCACCAATTCTGTAACACGACCTATTACTACATCACCAATCTCTCCATTGTATCGACATCGTAACGGACTTACAGTGACTAATCTATTAATATTCTGTTCCACTCCTGCCACAGTGGCTTTTAACGAGCCGGCTGATACATAAGTTCCATGACCTCTATTATTGTTAACAGCACATTAGTAACTTAATATGTAATTTATTTGTAATATAATCTGATATTGTATTTATATTAATGGGGCGAACAATTATTTAAGTTGTTGATAATGCATTTAGTATAAATTAAGACAAGGATAAAATCACAGTAAGACAACTTCATAATGCAACAAAGTAAAATTTTTTCTATGATATTACCGAAATGATTTTTACGTAAATATTAATGTTTACCTCATAAATCCTGTTTCATCTCTAATTTTTTCACCTGGTGTAAATATAATTGGTGGATTTGAAGTTTGTTTCAGAACACCATGGCGGGTGTTTTTTGACGCTAAGCTAATGTTAATATTCATAGTAATAATTTAAATGGTCAATAAATTCGTTATTACCATAAATTAAATTGTAAAACTTAAAATTATAATTGATAATGGAATAATTAAATTTATTAAATTTCACATTTGTATAACATACAATTTTATATTTTCTCCAATAATAATAAATAATAATTGTTGTGTTGTGTTCTCGGTAAAATTGTAGAACACTGAAATCATTTAATTTGAACATAACCTTACATAATATGTTTATGACGTCCTTGGTGTAATGTTAACATAAAACTGATACCAATTTTCATTTGATAAAATAACGAAATACAACATACAAGTAAATAAGTAATAACTATTAACTACTAATAAAGTAATAAGTATTAAAACATTTAAAACACAAAATTAATTCACTCTACTGTCTACTCTCTAGTTCACTACTCTATTTCTATTCCTAATAAAGTGAATCTCAGTAGCCAACTAACAACTGAATATGTAAATTTATATCAGCAATTGTTTCTTGAACATTAAATTGAATTGTAAGAAATCTAACTTCATTTTGGTGTTCAAGATGAGTTTTACAATATGTAACATTTATACTGTCCAACGTTTTAACTGTTATAATGAAAGATGAGCAGAATTGATGCAATAATTAATATTAAAATAAAATAATATGTTGTATGTACCAATTATTTAATTTATTATCAATTTTGCAAGATTCAGTAATTTTTAATGAACGTTTTCCTGTGCTATTAGTTCTTATTAATAAATACACGATGACAATATTTTGTATATGTATGATGTATGGTGTATCTGACTCTTCTTTCTCTTTCTAAGAGTTCTAATCTTTGAATTCTACAATAAATTTAATTCAAATGAATATTTGCATATCAAAAACTATAATTTTATTTACCTGGCAGTGAACAAAAATCAAGAAAAACTGTGTCTAAGTCTGTATCTATTTGTCCGAGTTTAAATTCCATACCTACTAAACAAATATTATATAATACCTATACTATAAATGAAATTTATAATTTATTATATAATATATGAGAAAAATGATTTAATTATCTAACAACACTATTATGTAATTATTTTAAAAATATACCTATATTAATATATATTTTCATTTAAAATTGAGTTTTATTTTGGTTTGAAATTCTAATATCTATGTATTCGTACCTACCGCGAATTAAGGAAATACTGTTGTGGTAATTTAAATTTAAACTATTAAAGCTTTGTTCCGTTTCAAAGTTGAATATATTAGTTAACGTGTTTACGCGTGACCAACATTTTGTTACCAACTCGTAATGTACATATGAGATAGGTATGACAACATTTAGTTGTATCTTGTATACTAACAGTAAGCACTAAGCATACGACGCGGCGTCTTGGGCCGATTTTTAACGATTCTTAATTTTTATTTTTTTTTTAACAATTATTTTAGTTGTATTTTTGTTCCTATTGTTTATAATGATTTATCATGAAGTATATTCTTGGGTTGAAAGAAATAACATAAAAATGTACTTACTAAGTGTTTGGCGATTCTAAAGACTTGAATGCGTAACATTAATTATTGTCATAAATTAAACGTTCAACGTACACCATATACCTCGCATCAGATTCAAACACTTTTATATTAAGATATAACTTTTGTACAATTGTATTAGTTGTTGGTAAGTACATACCTAATATTTAAGTTTGCATTATTCGAAACTATAAATAATGCCTAAATTGAAAAATTGTAACTGAACCTATAGATTTGGCCATTTGGGTGCACATCACGAATTTGCGCGATGAAAAAAATTGATTAATTATTTAAATTTACAAATGTGTATAAACTATTAAAATTAACCAAATGTAAAAATATATGACCAACCCAACATTAATAAAAATTTTTTTTTATATTATAGTACAATTATTTATATTTACTCCTGTATACCGCAATTAGATACCTATAAACATATTCATTAACCAGGTAAGTATATTATTAAGTTGACCAGTTCTCGGTGCTAGTAATAAAATAAACAAATTAAGAATTCAACGGGTATTTGGAATTAATTTTGACTAGCATACAAATTTCAAGTTTGAGCGATTGATAACGTTTAGATATATAGGATGAACAAAATTTCGTGTTACAAAAAAGGTAGGAATTAAATTAAATAAATATGTTTTAACAAATTCCGATCAGTGATCACCTTATATAAATAATAATAATTTTTTTTTTTATTAATTGATCACATGTTAATATGTTATGTTAATTCTGGTTGTGATATTGAACAATTAAATGTAATATTATAACGCCAGTATAATATAGTAATAATTGTGTAGCTACGTATAGAAATTAAAATAAATAAATAAAATTAATGTAGTATCATAATAATCTTGTTTATAAATTATCAAAACATTTTTAGTGCGTTAATTAGTATGTTTATAATAATTTATAAATAATAATACTAATGGGTAGGTACAATGGGTACTTATAGGATTTTAAAATTATTAAAATAAAATACCTAAGTATTTAGAGTAGATACCTAAGGTTAATATTATTAATTTAATTGATTATTATAATTTGTTTGATAAATTTTAATTTATTATATCTATATTTGCTAAAACAATATAGACTAATAAAATAAAAATACATTATAATACCTAAACTTACATAATATGAATGATTAATACCTATAGATTACAGTGTATTATTCATTTCCATGTAATAATATATTAATATCTTTATAATATATTGTCTATACAAATAATTGAAATAGATATTAGGTATATAATATGGTATTATTTTTTTTAGTTTTTCTTTGAAACTTTATTTTTTTTTATATTATGTATTAATTCAAATAGGTTTTGATTTGTTAATCGTATTTTACATTTTATATTCTATCATTAAGCAGGAATATAAAATAAAGTGTGGGGTTAAATAATACCTACCGTAGCTCATCAATCACTTTCTATTGTACGGCTACTGTACAGTATACAAGTATACCGGCTATAAACCATTTTGTTTTGTCATGAGCATAAAATATTTGCATAATATACTTATTTCGCTGGTACTTTACATGAGTTTTAACCAACTACAGCATCAATACAAGTTAAGTAAAAATACGGTCATGATCATGATGAAAAATTGTCTATAATATAATGATAATTACTCTAAAACAATTCAATAGGTATAAAATAGAATAAAGGAATAATGTACATACTCGTAATTTCAGTTTAGTGTATAAATCTATTGGATCTTTTTTATTGAAATATTTCTTTGTATCCATAATTGTTGAAAATTCTTGATAAATAATTTTATTATATGTACCTATATTATTTCAAGTTTTTTTTTTTTTTTAGAAATTTAAGAGTTACAATTCATGTCATTTTCTAATATTATTGTGTACATTAAAACACATTTGTAATATATTGTATTGGGTTTAAGAAAGTATAGATATACCAATGTTTCATACAGTTTTAATTTAGAATGTTTCTTAACTCTCACGCTGAAAACTTCTATTTGACTATAATGTGTAACGTGATATGCATTATATTCTCTAAGGTAATAACACAAGAAGAAACTTGGAGAATATTCGCATAATTACATTTTGTTTTATGGAAAAATAAAAATATTATTATTATCCTACTCGTATATTACAAAATCAATATTTAAGTATTCAATGTATTTTAGCGAAGCGAGGAATGTATTATAAGAGTGTTTTACAATGCCGTGTGTCTCTTTTTTCTTTTTCTTTTATGTATGTAATTACTTTTTTAATCCGACCTAATGCTCCGATTATCACGAATATCATATGTTTCCGGTTGGAAAGTGGATGTAGTTGATACTTTATTTAGGTAATTTTTCGAATTTGTTAAAATTGGTCTTACGGGCTAAGAAGAACTGCCAAAAAATGATGAAAATATGGTATTTTCCACGAAAACTGAAATTTTGACGAAATGGATTTAAATATTTCACGATAACTCGGGCAATTTTGAACTTGGAGAATTGAATTTTTTTTGGATATTTACATATCACATAGGTACTATATAAGTGTGATACAATTTTGGAAACGTTACGTTAATTTTTCTACAAAGTATAGAACTTTAAATATTTCTAAAGTTCTTGTTTTTATTTCTATAATGTTTAATAAAATTAGTAATTATCTGAAATATAATATATACGTAATTATACGTATAATATACGTAATTTTACGTACAAATATGTAATTTGTATTGATAGGGAATAACGTTTTTTTGTGATAAATATGTAGTAACTATTAGCAATGAAATTTTATGTTTGCTAGGAAATGAATCATATACCTACATATTATGTATATAATTATATTTTATGATAGTAACTATAGTAGGTTGATTATAGAAATAAATTTCCCTCTCTGAATGAAACAAAGATAACTATTTTCTTATATTTGTTTCACTGCATAACTCATTATTACTTTCATAGATCTTAACGATATATTTATTTAATATTTTTTTTTAGTTTTTCATAGTAGGTAATAGTAAAATAATAGGTAACTAATTTTTATTTTATTCGTTAATATAGATGAGTAATTACTTATATCCCTTTGATTTACATTCAATTATATATATATAATAATAAATATTATAATCAGTTAAATTTTATTACAAATATCAGATAAAAATATATATTTAAAAACTTTTAGGTAAATTACCTATATTAAATGGAGTACCTAGTCTTTACATTTACTCTTCAGGTTGTGTAATTTACGCACTATTAATAATATGATATAATCTGCTTGTAATTTGATGTTATTAATGCATACCTATTTCATTGATCGTTGGTTTCATTACGTTCCCGACTAGATATTACATTTTGCTTGAGAGCCTATTTTAAAATAAATATTTGGTTAAGTTTGTATATAAATATGATTGATATGCATTTTTTTTTTTAAACGTACATTTTTATTTGAAGTAGAAATTGTTTTGGGGTTTTTCTTGAATAAATCGTTTCCGTCTAATATATTTAAGACATCCAATATGAAAACAACACCGGTAGTGATAATGTAAATTATTATATTTGTACACATTTCGATCATTAGTTTCACAAAGGCTATTGCTCGCGGACTTTTAATAAACATTTGAAATGCTGTGATTGGTAAGGTGAATAATATCTATATGTATATTAGTTACAATTTTATATATTAAATAACGTTTAATAAAATAATATCTAATAAAAAAATGTATTATAAAAGAATCGTTTTTTTGTCCTTAATAGGTAGGCACTTTATATAATATTTGAGAAATAAAATCATAGTAATTACTTCATAGCAGTATTTAGTATAAACTAATATACGATTTTACAAACTTTTTTTTTTAATAATTTTGGAAACTATATTTATTTTGAAATAATAATTACTGAACGAATCATTTAAAAAAAAAGCAGGTAGGCACATATTATGTTTAAACTATTTCGAATATTCGACTCATTAACATAAATATAATATAAAGTTTTTATAATACACATATTAAGTTTTCAATAAAAATTGTAATTTACCATGTGTACGATATTTAATAATATTTTTAATATTTTTAATATTCCCATGTTGAATTTTTGTAATTGAAATGTTTCAGGTTCAAATATTATATTACATTTAAAATTAATATAAAGTATTTTGAAAAATAAAAAATTGTAATGATATTTATCTATTATAATACTGCCTAGACAACCAATGTTAGAATTATTTAATAGTTTATATAAATAACCAGCAATGTATATCGAAAATACATTCACTTATTTATTTTAGATTTTGAGTGAAGCGAAAAATGTAATGGTTTTACAATGATGTGTGTTTTTTGTTTGTTTTTATGACTGAAGACACTTTTTCTACCTGAAATAAATTTCCGATTTTTAGTTATAGCATATGTTTTTGGTTGAAAAGTAGAAATGTAGTTGGTATTTTATTTAGGCCATTTTTTGAATTTCTCAAAATTGACCATATCCGAGAGGAAAAAGGACCATAAAATGACGAAGAAACGGAATTTTTCATGAAAACTGAAATTTTGACGAATTTGATTTCAATATTTCACAATAATTCAGACAATTATAAAGTTAGAGATTTGAAAATTTTATTGGATATCTACATAGGTACTAAATATATGTAATCAAATTTTGGAACGTTATGTTAATTTTTCTACAAAATATAGAACTTTGAATATTTCTTAAGATTCTCGTTTTTATGTACCTATTATATAATAATGTTTATAAAATAGGCAATTTTTGGTTTTAAGGTCTAAAAATTTTACTGACGTATATTCATATATGTATTATTTAATATAGTATTAAAATATTAAAAAAATCACAAGTTAAAATTTTTTTATAGCTGTTTAGTTAATATTATTAGTATAATTGAAAATCTTAGAATCCATAAAAGTATTCTTTTTAATATTTCTCAATACTTTTACAATAACGATTAAAAAACAACAAAAATTTTATTGAAACATACTGATATAATATCTTAACGTGTTTCCAAAATATTAGAAAAATTTTATTTCTCAATTTTTTCTATGATTTAGATCGGCTTTTATTTTTATTTATACTTTATCTAAATGATAGAATTATTTTAAAATATATCGATCATCGGAATTGTGTATAAATAATATTCAATGAGTTAAATAATATGAATATACATATAATATTACTGTATTATATACATAAATGTATTGGGGTGGTGTTTATTAAAAATTACAAAGGATAAAAATGACCTGCTGGTAAACCACTGGTGATAAAAGGAAAATAATGGTTAAAAGAGAAATAACGTTAATATGTTATAATGATGTTCTTTCTAGTTACATATTAATAATTACTTCAGAACAATTTTAATTTAAAAATGTTTTAATATAATATGTAGTAAAATAATACCTATGATATTATATTATATATATAATTAATAATTTTTAATTTTTATGATTTTTCTTATTATTAATCATTGGTCAAATTATTCTTAACCAACTACTACATATTTATTATTAAAGCGTTCATCATTATTTATAGGTTTACTAAATATTGAAAAAAATTTAAATAAATTAAATATATAGTATAATTTATTACCGATTTATCGTTAAAATGTATTTCCTTCACAATTTAAAAGTACAAGAATATAAGAATTTTTTTTTCGATCTTATATTTTTGATCTTTTGTGTTGAATATTATAATATATTTGATATAGTTTATGTGTCTGTTAGTTATCAAAATAGAATATGGTTATACTCGTCGGTCGTATAACAGTGTGGGTGTGTGTGTGTTGTGTCTAGTGTATTTACCGTCTACCTTATGATTATTATAAATAAATTATTATTGTTTTACAGTGTGAAAAACGGGAATAAATAATGTATTACTGTAATTTCGTATCACGTTTGGTTATCCAATGATGACCGACGATGTTTTCGCGTCGTCGACCATCGGAAAAGCTCGCGACGTCCGCGGTTTTTCAACAGCGCTCCCGTGAGCGCCGTCATGATATTATTATATTGTACTGTACGCTGCAAATCCAATTGTTGCCATAACGCGTGTTAAAGTCTCGTATGAAGTCTTGTATACCGTTCGTAGGTCGTCGCCGCGATCAACAATACGTACAGGGTATGTTAAATAAAATAAATTTATTTGTCTTGTATTTTATTATTATAATATTATATTTCCTAAGAGCACTATTTAATAATACTATGGGTAGTATTTGGTTTTTTTTACACAATTTTGCTTCTAATTGCTTATTTTTATTTAATTAAATTGACTATGTATTTATTATTTATAAGAGAGAATTTTTATATAACATAAATCTATAAATGGATTTAATATATAAAAATTATAAATTGAGTAAGTTTAGTTTGAGTTAGGTTAGGTTTTTTTTTTTAAAATTAAAGATAATTAATTATGATTTGTTATCATTGTAATGGTACGTTAGTAGAGGACTGTCCTCTTGACACCATGTGTTGTGGTTTTTAAACCAATAAACGAAAATGATGTGACCAAACTAATGTGTAAATAATTTCGGGTTATAGTTAACGATTTCTCGATAAAAAATAAAAACACAAATTTAGTTTAGATTAGATACCTAACAATTAATTAAACAGTAAAAATGTGGTGGAGGGGAAATATTGTATGTGGTCCTTTTAACGATAAAGAATAAGCAAATGGTCTACGCAAAAATTTTGTACTTCGATTGTCGAATCTTAGTTTGTTTTTGAGAACAGTCATTTCATATATTACATAATAACCATAATACAGATTTCATGACGTTATTTTAATTTATAAGAGTTTTAATTTTTCTAAAAATTGATGATTTGTAATATTATTATCTTTATCTAAATTTGAAAAAGTGTCCAAAAAATGGTTGTAGTATTCATACGATATTGTAACAATTGCTATTTAAATTATATAGGTTTTCTAGTTATAACCACAATTTGAGTTTATTAATTTATAATGGGAGACTACAATAACTAATACTATTAACTTTTCATTAAATCAATAAATCACTAATAAATATTTAAAGTCAGATTTAGTTTTAAAAATTAATCTTGTATATTATTTTCTTGTGTTAATGAAATAATTATAATTTCTGTTAAAATTCACTTAGATATTCACTCACAAATTTCTTTATAGTGAAAAATATATTCGTGTTATTATTGTTAGGTTACCATAAATTATTTTATTATAATAGATATAATTATAATTATTCAATTGATGTATAAAAAAAAGAAGAGCTGATACTGCTTTGGAAGGGATATAAGTCTAAAGTGGATAATTTAATTTTGATTAAAATTTAAATGCAATTATAAAAACATCGCATTTGAAAAACGATTCTAAGCGAAGTTCAGTCCGATATTATAATATATTGATTACAATTTTTACATTTTTATTACAAATATAAAACGCATAGATACATACTCAATTTACATTTAAATTTCAATGCAAGAGTTCTAAAATTTTATCACATATATTAAGATATAAATGATCACACAATACAAATTTCAAGTCCTGAAGTTCAATATAAATTTATTTAAAATTCCTAAATGAGAGTACTTCCGCCAAAATGTTAAAAAAAAATTGTAATTGTAATTGTAATATTAACAATAATTTGGAATGTGTTAAGTAACATATATTTGAACTTTAATAAAATTTTTGAATTTATTTCAAAATTTTTGTTAATTTTATTTATCATTATTGTAAAAACTAATAAGAAGAATCCATATTAATAAATAAAATATCCCATAAGAACTCTTCTTATAAATTTAAGAAGAATTAATATAAATTTTATAAATATCGATTTTACTAAAACTTCAACACCTATAAAAACAAATTGAGACTTGGAATTTTTAATGTATTTTGGTAACATAATAACCATTATTTGAACATACTTTAGTAATATTAGATTTTAAAACCAAAAATTGCTCATTTTAAAAATATTGATAAATAATTTTTAAATTTTTCAAAAATTTCATTTTAAACCTCTATAAATAAAAATTGGTACTCGAGTTTTTCTTAATTTTTTAGTCATATGTATAAGTAGTATATGACTATATACTTCAGTAAAATTTTCAATCCTTAAAACTCAAAATTTCTAATTTTATCAAACAGTATAAAGATTAAATCGAGAATTTTAAGAAATATTCAAAGTTCTATATTTTGTAGAAAAATTATCATGACTGTTCCAAAATTTTATTATGTATCTATAGTATATATATGTGAACACCCCAAAAAATTTAAAGTCTCTAAATTCAAAATTGCTTGAGTTATTCTGAAATATAGAAATCTTCTTCGTCAAATTTTCAGTTTTCGTGAAAAATGTATTTTCACACACAATAATGATAAATAAAATTGACAAAATTTTTTATGATATTGGCATTTAGGTAACAAGAAATTTTATGAGCAATTATTTTGAACTTAGGGACTTGAAATTTTATAGAGTGTTCATTTATGTATAATATGTGTGATAAAATTTTGCGTTTTAAATATTTAATTAAAGATATCAAAATTTTAATCAATACCAACATTATCTGACTGAACTTCGCTCAGAATCGTTTTTTTGAATGCAATGGTTTATCATTGCATTCAAATTCTAATTAAAATTAAACACTATCATTTACATACCTAAATCCCTGCGGCAGGAGTATCAGCTCGTCTTTTTTGTTATTTTTTTTTTACCCCATAAGCATAATTTTGAGAAATTCGAAAAATGACCTAAATAAAGTATCAATAACATCTACTTTCCAATAGGAAACATATGTTATTCATGAAAATCGGAGAATAATTTTTGGGTCAAAAAGTGATTACATACATAAAAAAAGAAAACCAATGAATTCTTCGTTTCGTTCAGAATCTAATATGTCTGATTTTTTAATCTAAGACTAGTAAATACTAGAATTAAAATTTATGAATAATGATTTCAATATGAAAAAGAAATACTTATATAATAATATATTTTTTTTATATTACCTAATACCTTGATTTTAGATTTGATATTATTTTTAGTGTAGTGAATTCGTGAATATGCGATGCATGATGAGGTTTAATTGTGTCCACAGCATTAAAGGAATTATCTATCGTTTGTTCGTCCAAATATCTCATTGTTATAACTAATGAATAATATTATAATTAGTAATTATATAATATAACATTCAATACCTTAAATGATAATTTGAAACTAACCGAATTAAATAATTAATACATACTTGTTTTATGTTTCATTTGCTTACTATAATAATTACATATATATGCATTTTGTATAATTAAATGTATTATTTATATTTTAGATGAATACTGGATCATTATTTTTTATGTAATTAATATTTAGATATTTGTATTTTTTGTCTATTTATACAGTACATATTTATATGGATTATTTTTTTTATTTTTCATTACTTTTAAAATAATGTTTAATAAAAGGGATAACAAATTTTGAAAAAAATTGAAAATTTTATTAAAGCTCAAAATACATAGGTATTGCTTAACTCCGTTTTAAATATTTTTGAATATAATAATTTTTTTATAGCTGTTTAATATATAAAAAGTAAGGGAAAGGATACTGCTGTAGAAGGGATTCAGGTGTAAATAGGATAGTGTTTTATTTTGATTAAAATTTGAATACAATCATAAATTATTAAAAAGTTCATAATAATGTAATGATGAAATGGTTATTATACGTACCTAGATATGTGATTTTTGGAAATTTTTGTAATTGCTTTAAATTTGTTTAATCTATTGTGTTTGGATTATGCACATTTATATTTTAAAAGTAAAAAAAAATAATATTTTATATTTATTATTATTTATTATTATATTGTATATTTTCATAATTTATTCCCTAACACGGCCAACGGTGTTATTTCAAACGTGATAAAAAAAAAAGGACGTCTTGATTAAAATAATACAATGTACTCAATCCTGTTAACGTTGGGTCAATAGAGCTAGTTATACATATTATTATATGTATGTTATATAATATATATTATATAGTTACATCCTCTTAATCATACTAGTTTTAATACTGAGAAGAAAGTTTGATAATAGGATTATATTTTTATTATATAATAATGTATACCATTTTATTGTTTGATTTACGCTTTCATAATATAATCTATGATTTAACAAAAATTTAACAACACATCTAAATAATTTTCTCTTCCATAAAATTCTTTTAGTATATGACTTTATCTCCATTTATATTTTGTTCAGTCTCTATCCTTATTCTTTTAATTTATCTAGAAAATCACTAGTTTTGGTCGTTATATCTTAATCCTTTTACCCATTCAAATTAATTGTTTTCCTTTTTAAACTTACCATGAAGTTGATAATATCTATGATTTTCACCACATTTCGTTTGATTGTCCATCATTAGTCTCAAAATTAATTTCTCAATTCTCTTTTCTTTAGAGTTTAGGCATTATTTATAATTTTTATTAACTTATATATGTTTCCTTTTCTTTTTTTTTAGCTTTTGTGGTTATATCTTTCACTAGTGATTTAATATTTAAATTATTTTTTCCGTTAATATAATTATCAATATGATATTATTAAAATATTCAGAAATAATGATTATAATTTTGTATGTTGTGTTGCTAAAATGTTAAAAATTTCCATGGTCATTTGTGACTTATTCATTCCCAAAACACTAAGTACGAGTTTTAAAGCTTATGATGAGACTGTAGTAGTTTTTAATTATTTTGTGTATGTTTATATTATAAATACATATTTTTACCATTAAATATAATTATTTGTAAATTAAAAAATATAGAATATAATTGTGAGATACGTAGAAATATATAAGATATACATATCTTACATTATCGTTACAACGAATAATGTTTAAAATATGAATATTTCTGGAATTATTGTTAACATGAACAAAGTTAGATTGTATTTTTTTTTTTTTTTTTAGTGATTTTTGATGGTGGAAACACGTGAATTATTGATGATTTTTAATATTGAATTGTTTTGCGTCAATTTAGCGAAATGTGTGATTTTAGATAAAACAATTTTCTAAGATTCAAACTTTTATTAATTTAATGAAGACATATTTGGGCACAATTGAATTTGAAGACACGTGGGGGTTTCTAAATTCCGATAAAGCTCGTTATTTAGTACAAATTGGTACTGATTTTTGCAATTGTAGAAAAAACTCGTATTGGAGATGAAAAAATATTTTAAAATAAAAACAAGAAAAATAGTGTTATTTCATTTGACAGCATTATAAAGTAAGTACCCGTAGAGTAGGAATGTAAATGAAATCAAATGTATTGTGGGTATAATAACGCTTCTATAGTATCGTCCTTTTGGTTACAATATGTGTGTTAGTGTGTTACGTAATATTGTCACCTGTCAATGTCCAGACTCCAGAGTGAAATGGTATGTCACTATTTATATTATCATTTATTTCATATAATATTTCAACTAAGTCTTTTACCAGAATATAAAACGAAAATGAATAATAATAAAAAAAGTATAATAATAACGTAGTTAATAAATCAATTTGATGGTTTTCAAAAAAAAAAATTATTTTAAAGTGGTTATGAAATTATTCTCAGATAAAAATATAAAAATTTTATTTAGGTATTTGTATATTTTTATTGTTATAAAATTAATAATGATCTCTAGAATTAAATAAATTTTTAAATTATTTGTCTTTAATAAAATGGTCTTAAGTTTTTAATTATTTAATGTGCAACTGTATGTCTAATTTAGCGAAAATTTTTAATTTAACTTGTGTTATTAAATAAATAATCTTTAGTATTTTTTATTATATTAATATGACACGATTAGGTATAATTCTAAAAGTTTTCATTTTAAGATTAAAGATGAATAATTTCACAGTTTACTTACTTTAAAAAATTCTAACTAATACTTTATCAATATAATAATTATGTAGGTGAAGATATCAATAATAGTATTTTTATGAAGTACCTACCTATAGTATCTTGTATTATCCTAGCTAGTAGCTAGATATTAATTTAATATAATTTTGATTAAATTAAAAGTGGATTTTAATTTAATATACGTAGCTAATTAAAAATAATGTCTACTAGATAATATAAAAACAATATTTATAAATATTAAAGAATATTGTTAAGTACATATTATTTTGTATTATTGAAATTTACCCTAGTAACTGTTATTATACCTTAATTTGTAAGGTAATAACTAATAATAATATATAAACTATTATTATATTAGGTAAAAAAAAGTTTGTTTTTTATGGTGTAAATAGTTAATTGATTCATCCTTACTTAAAAATTATTCTTAATTATTAACTGTTAATTTGAAGTCATAATAATATTATTAATTATACATAATAATGTAATATTATACAAATTTATTTAGGTTATTTTAAATACATGGTTAATAACTTAATTACGAGTATTATTATTATATTATAAAAATAAATAGGAAAAAACCATTTATATTATTTAGGTATACGATATACATAAATGATAAAATACTTAGAATTGGTTGGTTTTCTTATACCTCTATTGTAAATGTTGTGTATAAAATTATTTAATTTATGTTAGTATAATGTTGGTATTTTTATAAAGTATAATTATATAATTTGTATTTAAATTATTTTTCATAATGTTATAATGTAACATCAAATACTTTTTTATTTTATAAATATGATTGTATTTTGATTAACTTTATTTTTTCTGTTGCAGAATTAAGATTCTAACCAGAGTTTAAATAATATTATGGATTCAATTAATATCATGATTTTGAGTGTGGAGTTTTATTAAAGACGTTCCATATTATTTTTCAATATTAGTCATTATCAATCTTAACGAGGTTAGTTTAATTAAATTTAGTCGTTATTAAATAATTATATTTTTAAATTCTATTATAAATATAGGTATAAGTTTATATAATTAATCAATAAATCATGAGGTATTTTAGTATTGGTATAGAATAAATACAAAGAATACAATAACAAATTTTATATTATTATATGTTTATATATAATATGACAATATGTATTTGATAACAATTTAAATATAATTTCTAACTAACCTTGCATTTAATTTATTTTATATTAAATTAATGTAATTTTATGAAATATTATGTGTAGGTAGGTACTTAGAAATTTAGTGTATAAATTATTATGTTAGAAAGAAATATTATAGAAAGTAAGTTTAAAGGAAAACTATAAGTACATATTTATATGCTGATGCTAAATATAGAATAGATTAGAATAAACGTGCTGAATTGTTTGATTTAAACGTAGATTAAATTGATTTATATTTTATATAATTGTAAATATTATATTAATATATAAATATGTATTTTATATAACATATTAATATGTTTTTTTTCTTAATAATATTATAATTAATATTTTAGATTCTGAGTAAAGGGAAGAATGTATTGATTTTACAGTGATGTGTGTCTTTTTTGTTTTTATTATGTATGTAAACACTTCCATGACCCGAAATAATGCTCTGATTTTCACGAATAGTAAAGATAGTAAAGTGGATGTAGTGGGCACTTTATTTAGAAATTTGAATTTCTCAAAATTTACACTGTGCAATAGAAAAAACGGTATTTTTCACGAAAACTGAAATTTCGAAGAATTCAGGCACTTATTATTTCTCAAAACTTTTACAATAAAAATTAATAGATAATCCAAAAAATTTGGAAAATTTTATTAAAGCATACTGATATATATCTTAACGTATTTCCAAAATATTAAGAAAATATCACGACTCATTTTTTTTATAGTTGTTTAGTTGAAATTTCAGTAAAATCAATATTTTAAGTATTTATATGGATTTTTCTTATTACGAGTATATACGTATTACAATATTTTATAATAATTTTACAAAAATTAACATTTTTTTAAAACTTTTGAATATTTTATTGAAGCGTAAATACATTTTACTTAACTCAGTTCCAATTAATTGTTAATTATTAGTTATTACAATTAAGATTTTTTTTTTTTTATTGCTCTTCAAAGTATAAAAAAGAAGATCTGATGCACCCGCCGTAGGGATACATGTGTGGAAATCATAGTGTTTAATTTTAATTAGAACTTGAATTCAATGATAAACCATCATCTCATACGAAGAAAGTTTTTTTGTCGAAGTTCTGTCAGATATGGACATTTAGGTGACAAGCGAATTTATATCGAACTTAGAGACTTGAAAATTTTATAGGGTGTTCATTTATGTAATATATGTGTACTTATATGGTCTATATGTGTGATAAAATTTTGCGTTTTAAATATTTAATAAAAAATATCAAAATTTTAGTCAATACCTGCATTATCTGACTGAACTTCGCTCAGAATCGTTTTTTCGAATGCGATGGTTTATCATTGTATTCAAATTCTAATTAAAATTAAACACTATGATTTGCACACCGGTATCCCTGCGGCAGGTGCATCGGCACTTTTTTTTTTATAAATTTATAATTATACGCTCGTAAATATAACAATTGTAATTTATATAATTTAATTATAGAAGTAGTAAGATTTGTTGTGCACGTGTGCGAGAGAGTTTATATAGATATAAAATATTATATCTATAATATGGTCAAATTTAATTATAGTAATTTAGAAATTTAGCAACTGAACTGGTATAAATATTAAAAAAAAAAAAGGAAAAACATCTTCATTCTTCGTTCTAGTAAATTTATTTCAAATTATCTCCTCAATGGATAATTAAAAATTTAAATATTACATGATCACGTTAATTTTAATGAAAAATAGAAATAAAAATAAATGTTGTCATCAAAAATAAAAATTTTAAACTTTATACCATTTTGAGACATAATTTATAAATGTACAATTTAAAATGGAATACCTGTGTATTTATAATAAAAGTTTACTACGAGTGAAGTGACAAATGATATAATTATAATGTATTGATTTTTATATGTAATGGTTATTTACAATTTCATATACTCTATTTATTAAAATATGTAATATTTTAAATACAATTAGCCCCGATTTTACAATTTTAATATAATTGAAATTTAAAGAATAAATACTACCGAGAGAAGAAGATAATAATTATTATTATTAGTTTCTAATATTGAGAAGTGAGAGTAACTTATTAAAATAAAAAAATTTAAATGAATATTCATCAATTCATCATACAGGACTAATCCGTTATTAAATGCTTTTGTTTAAATTTAAAGTTAGAAAATACAAATATTTTTTAATATTGTTATTTACTATAATTAATGTTCTTTTTAACAAATTGAAAACATGTTTTGAACGATGTATAAAAATAATGCAATAATGATGGCCTAAAAAATTCACAAATCAAAATATAAAAACGTATAAATAATGTATGTTATAAACTTATAAATAATTTATAGGTAACATAACTTGTTCACAGACAGGTTTTCTTTAAATTCAATACATATAAATATGATCCATAATACTTGATTTTTATTATAAATTGGCTAAACTAAAAATCATATTTTATATAATCTTTATATATTAGAATCTGTGTTATGTATATAGTGGAAAAAGAAAAAGGAAAAAATATATAATATAACACAAAAAAATAAATAAAAATAAAAATAGGTTTTAGTAATTATAAATTTTAATTTAGAATATTTAATAATACCTATTGTATTATTATATATATTTATTATGATTGACCTTTTTTTTAAGTGATAAATTATGAAAAAAAATATAATATCATCATATAAGTATACATTTTTATTGTTTATTAATTATATCATAATAATAATAATATATATAATATAAAATATAATATGCTTGAACAGTGGAACATACAAGTATCACTATATGTGTTATTATTTAATTTTATTATACGTTATATAATATTATATAATATAGTTGTGTAGATTATATTTTATTAATGGTCTCGATAAATTATATAACTAATAAATTTATACATCTTTAATTATTATCATAATATTACCTATAAATTTAACTGAAAAATATTATTTATTTTAATTTAATTGAAGAAGGAGAATAATGGCTAATGTTGAATTATTATTATTTTTAATTAAATTTTTTATTTTATGAGGTTATATTACATTATTTAATTTCCAAATAAAAATAAATGAACAATATAATTTATCTTTTTCTGATATCAAAATTGATATTTTATATCAGATTTTATCAGTTCCAAGTATTTGTTTTTTTATAAAAAAATATTAATACCTAATAATTATTGTTGGTATGCATTACGCAATTCATCTATTGTAAGATAAAATTGTATTTTGTGGTATTTGGTTTATTAAATTATTATAATTTTCCACTCGTTTAAAGGTAATGTCGTACAAGTGTATAACTAACCATTAATCATTTTACATTTTTCAAGTTAAAAAGTATTTTTATTATTTTTTTTTTTTAATAATTAATACCGACTATAATAATTATGTTTTGAATTTTTACTGTTCATAAACATAATATCTCTATAATTATGTTTATACGATTTTTGCCTCATGAAAGTATTGGCGTTAATTTAATTATTAAGTCGGGTTCCCTTCCCACACCTTGTCTATTTGTTGAATATTCGTGGATACTCGTCATATAATGGGATGGGAACGGAGTACTCGTACGAATTATTGTTATTCGTTATTTACCATTTATTGCTATATGTCACTTTCTTGTGGATGGTCGGTAAAAGTGATCCGAGTTAAAGGAAATTTCTAGACTAAAATAGATAATACTGGTTTCCAGTGGTGTGATGATTGTGAATTAATGTGGCATTTAGTTCGGTAGACGAATAGGTAACTATTAGTGGGAATTGTATACTTGGCTGTTCGTGTATATTAACGTTGGAGTATTCGTATATTATTTTTGCCAAATAGTGAAATATACATGAATCGTGGGAACCTGGTTTTACGCAAGAAATTGTTGAAGTTTAAGTTTTAAAATTTCTTTTAGATTTTAGATTTTTTAGTGTTTAGTTATTTTGTATTATAGGCTATAACCGTCATTTTTACCAAAAAATGTGATTTTTTTTTTACAAACACGATGAATTTTTTTATGTATTTCTATTGAAAAACTGTCCAGTTTTATAGTTAATACCGGTATACTTGATTTGATCGTTATCGTTGGGAAAATATAATAAACCACTGCAGCTGATAGTGGCATCAGCTTGAACTCAGAAGTGTACCTAAACTAGTGAGTGTGTACATTATCATTATATTTTAGGAAATAATACTGATGATTAAACAGTTATTTGGATGTGTTTTCTGATGTAATTCATCATCGTATATATCTTGTGTAACGTAAAAGTATAATGATAATTATTTATTCGTTCATAATGCCTTATGCTGACAAAGGAAGTTTCCGATGTCAGACATGACAAATCGTCTAATTTCGATAGGTAATAAATTTTCGGACCACTCTTAATGTGTTCGTGAAAAAATCACGTAAAATATTATATAGTGATCGTGTAATTTTCGTTGATTCTGACTTTGATGATTCAATATTATTGAATTAATGGAAACCAATCTTTTGTGACAAAAATAATGAAGAGAAGAAAAATTAAATATTATAGCGTTGAATTGTAATAGTTCTTACATCTGCTACTTATTAATTCTTGCTAATTGTTATTAAATTGCCTAATGCTTGTTAATTCGATAAATCAAATGAAATGTACCTACAAACGAATATTGAATTTTAATCTTAAACATGATATTTTGTTGAATTTTTGTACATATTTAAAATCTATATTTACATAAAAATATAGAATATTATTATAAAATATAATATGAATTTGTATCTATGGTACATATTTGAATAAAAATAATAAAAATGAAAAAGAAAAAAAAAGTAAAATGAATAAGACGTTTTTCTTTTTAAGAAATAATTATTCTTAATATTATATGACTTATCTATTTTATGTTATTAGATGCATTTTAATTTTTTTTTTTTTTTTATAAATAATATAAAGTAATATTTATATTAATTTATATACATATATATACATATTGTGATTTTAAACGTTAAATAATGAAAAATAATTATATTTTTAAATAATAAATTTCTCCATAAATTAAAAAAGTTAAATTTTTTATAATCATATTTAAAACTATAAATAATTTAAAAACAATTGAGCTCTAGTGATTATTTTTATAAAATGTTATTAAAAACTCAAATCATAAAATTGATACTTAATAATTGTATAAGTATTTTAACAACAATGTTGTTGTCTTTAGCACGTACCAAACACTCAGTGCCAAGTGTACTCACTGTTAGTGTCACTTGGTACGCGTTGAAGATGACAATATTGTTGTTGAAATACGTAAATAATTATTCAATTTTGTATTTTGTATCACTTTTATGATTTAAGTTTTTAATAAAATATTATATAAATAATTTAATAATTTAATTTAATGCAGTAATCATAGCTGTATACATGATAGTTGTATTTTTTTTACATAAAAACAAAGTCATGTGATATATATATTCATGATGATAATAGGTACTTTTATGAGAGTTCAAGAGAGTTTGGTTAAATTATATTTATTTGTAAAATATTTTTGAGATAACTACCGATTAAAAATATATGCATAAATCCATAAACTATTTATAAAGCTTGAATTGTTTCAATATATATATATATATATTATTTGATAATGATTATTTTCAATTTTTATTAGGTTTTTTATGCAAATCTTATTGTCTTATTTGTGCCGTTTATTTATCATCATAGTATAGAAAGGGAGAAAAACCGTTGTTTACCAATATTATTGCTTTTCGGAATTCTTTTAACCGTTTAGATACTGAGTGTTTATATTTTTCAATCTTGTTTTTGTATAAAAGACAAGGACAACTGAATTCCAATTTAAAATTTGTATGCTGAATTCTTTTGTTTTTTATGTGACAATAGTGGTCTGTTTGAAAATAAACGGAGGAAATTGTATTAGCTATAATAAATTTTAAATGTCATTCAATATTATTTAAAACTTTTTAATTTAATTGCTTATTGGTAAATTGAATAAACCGATACTTTTCAATTGTCTTACAATGAAAATTACAAGTATTAAAATATTTTTAAACACCTTTTTTTTCTCATTCTTCTCAGTTTACATCATACAAAAAATTAATAATAATTAGTAATATTATTATATGTAAAATAAAATATAATCATTATGTTGATGAATTAACATCTCATTATCTATTATATATGTTACGCCCCATTTGTGAAATTGCTCAATTCATGAACTGGGTAGTTTTTTGCTCAATTCATGAAATAGACATCTACATGATACATTTCATGAAATGGTCAAATTTTCATTTTTTTTTGCCCAGTTCATGAATTGGACATACAAATTAAATTAAGAATATTATATTTTTGAATTTTGAATTTTTCAATATTTTGCTATATTTTTTAATGCTTCAATAACAGATTTTTCATAATCTTTTGTCCATAAAGTGTTACATGAATTAATAATTTCTTCATAATTCATTAAAAAAAAAAAAATAATAATTAATATTTAATAAAAAAAATGTAAACGAAAACTATACGAAAATATAATATTATTAATTATTATGTTACACGTATTAAAACTTATAATACCACACGAATACTGTTCTGTTACAATAACTTAAGAAATCTACTAGACATAGCCAAATAATTAATTTCAATGGACTTTTGTAGATAAATAAACAGGTATATCCATTATAAATATAATGTAAGATATAGTTGTATAATAAATTACTACCTAGTGTTATAGTGTTACTTTTATTAATATATTATATATAGATTCACATGATCGTGCTTATTTAGATAAAATATTGATTTTCCAATGTGCTTGTATATCGTTTACTCGGTTCGCGATAACGATATACTCGTATACAGGGGGAAATTGTATAATTTGGTAGCACTCTTATTGATATTAATATAATGTACTATGTACATATTAATATATTATATACAAATATGAAATAATATATATGTTGTATACAATAAAAATATTAACAATAATAATTGCACAGTTCATGAATTGGGCAATATTTTATTTGTCCAATTCATGAACTGGGCAAAAAAAAATGAAAATTTGACCATTTCATGAAATGGATCATGTAGATGTCTATTTCATGAATTGAGCAAAAAACTACCCAGTTCATGAATTGAGCAATTTCACAAATGGGGCGTAACATATAGATATAATACTTGACGTTTGTAAATACTCGTACTTGTTTAATTATATTAATAATAGTCTTGCTATAAAGTTGAAAAATAATAAGTTGTTTTTAAAACTAAGATATTCCTCAGTAATAATAATTTTAGTTCCACAAGCGTGAACAAAACACTGTTTGTCATTTAGCGAGCATAAAAATGTACTCGTATGCGGAATACTGAAATTTAATATTGTTTATTTCCTGTTATATAATAATATAACATAATATAGAATAGTAGAAAAGAGGAGAAGAGGAATTCTATGATGTGCTTATCATGAGTTATCAATCATACAATGACTAAAATGGTAAATATATTTGAAGAAAAAAATGATCGTTGTGGATGCATACCATAAGGAATAATAACAATTTGTCGTAAATATTAGTCGATATTGATGGAAATCAAAAAAGTAAAACTTTTGGACTTATGATGGACAATTTCGTGTGATTTAAGATACTTTAGTTTTAGGTTGTAATATCCACGGTGTTAAAATGTAATTTGAACGCAACCTAATACTGCCGAAATAGTAATCCTTAAATCGGCATCGTATTATTTTATCAGTCAATGCGATGTTTGAGGATTTATTCATTTTAAGTGGAAGTCATTTAAAAGCTGTTTTTTTATTGTGATGATATTTTATTATATCCTTTTATTATCATTAGTTACTAATTTATGCAAATGCTGTTTTATCTAAATTAGTAACAATAATTGATTTATTTTATAATCTTAAGATTTTTTTTATTCTTAATATTATTTGATCGTACAAGTCGTTAAATTTAATTAATGAATATTATTTTTTTCATTTATGTATAGATAATAAGATGGTCAATTAATTTACATATTTCAACGAGTATTTAATTATAGAATATCTGAATAAATATTTAAAAATAAATTTTTGTTAAAATTATACAAGTTTAAATAAATTAAATTACAAAAAAAAAAAAAAAATAATTGAAAGACTATTATCGATATTATGAATTTTAACCAATAATATATGGCGATTTTCTTTTTTATAAATGCAATGTTAAAAAAAAAATTAAATTAAATTATAATCACATTAGAAATTTTATTATATGGTTAATTTTATTTGGATAAATTTGTTATCTCAATTACAGACTAGGAATTTCTTTAACATATAATATGTAATATATAATTATATATATATACGAGTATATACATTACGTATTCTAATATATAATATGATTCATAAACACTTAAAAAAAATATAAAATTATATAATAAACTTAATAAGATTTTCATATAATAAATGCGGATATACTATACAATATAATAACATATCCTATTTATTATTGTTCATTATATTGCAATATTAATATTTACTTTTTACTACGAAACGGTTAAAGTTATGATTATAATTTAATTTGAATTTCATAAATTATTAGTAGAATTCAACGTATAATTAAACTACATTAACCAATATGTAAGTATGATTTAATAAAAAATTGTAAAATTTGTTGTCTTTTAAATTTTGAAGGAAGCAAAAAATCTATTGGTTTTACAATGGCATACGTCATTTTTATTTTTTTTTTATTTATGTAAATACTTTTTCGACAAGAAATAATGCTCGGATTTCACGAATAGCATATGTTTTCGGTTGAAAAGTGGATATAGTTGGTATTTTATTTAAGTAATTTTTCGAATTTCTCAAAAGTAACCTTATGCAATAAGAAAAAACGATAAAAAAATAATGAAAAACGGCATTTTTCACGAAAACTGAAAATTCGACGAATTTGATTTCAATATTTTACGATAATTAGGTAGTTTTAAACTTAGTGACTTGAAAATGTTATTGCGTAGGTATTCAAAAAGATATTATAAATACGTGATAACATTTTGGAAATTAGTATACTAGTAAAGAGAATAAGTTGTAGGTAATTTATGGGATAGTATTGTGTCTTTATTTATCCATTAATAATAACCTTGGCAAAGACCCGTAAAAATATCATTAATCATAAATTCATAATCGTCATTTATTCAATATGAATTTCCAAAAATTTCTCAAAAAGTTAATATAAAAATAACCAAAAATAAAATGTCTTTTTTTAATAACATTTTTTCTTTTCGTATCATTATTCTAAATAACAATAAATTACATAGTACTTTTATTTTGGATATCATCAAAATATATTTTTATCTACTATAATATTTAGCACTGTGATTTCTCAACTTTGTCTTTTATAATACGTCATAACTCATAAAGTTATAATAACATATAAATTAGGTATATAAGAAAGTTTATTTATTGGTTACATCAATTCTTAATACCTATAAAATACCTACTAATATACTCATATATAATGTATAGGGGCATCTGTATCTGTATGTGTATGCCAAGTAAAGTAATCTCTTTTATGTTTTATTTTAATAAAAAATTGGTAGGTAATAAGTAGATAGATAGCAGGTATTTAATAATTTTTTATATATATTATATAGAATAATACTCTTTTCATTTACGTTTCTTCAAAGACCTTAAATTGGTTGTATAATATACCTACATACAATTTATCAAGGAATTCATTTTATTTTATATATATTAAAGGTAAAATACTTAAATACATATTGTTTAAAATTTAAAATGTATATTTGTATTTCAATTTATTTAGAATTTTATATTTGTTTGAAGAATATTATAACATGCTCATTATTCATTTATAATATTCACAATAGTTTTATATTATTTGTTGATAATAAAAATCGTAAGGAAACAATTTTTCATAATATTCAAACTTTAAACAATTTCTAATTTATTTTTAATGTTTACCAAAAAAATCAATAAAACAAATAACTTGTTTTCAGTTTACAATGACTGATTTTCAGTATGGATTGTCTAACATCCAAGATGATCATATTTTGCATCAAATTATCAATAAGCGAAGAAAAATGTGTGAATCTGACATGGACTTTCAATCACCAAGTGAGTTTTTGTTATTTACAGTACTATGTATAGTTAAGTATTAGTAAAGTTAAATATGTATTAAATTTTAAGAAGACAAAAATATTATGATAATAGGTATACGGTGAGTACCTTAAAATTTAAATTGTACAGGAAAAAAAAGATTCTGAAATCATGAAGTATATCATTTAGTACTAATCTGATATAAGTATTGTTATTTTTGTACTCAATAATTTCGGAATACCGATTATATAATATATATTATATCGTTTGAAGGTTTATCACTCTTCTTTGTCTTCTTTGTCCTAAGTCCTAACACTCAACGACTTTAGTGAGCGTATGAAAGAATTATTTCATGTTTATGTTCAAATAGCTTGACGTTTCAGGATGGAAATTAATATGATGTGATATAATGCATATATACGTCCGTTGTTCATTTGAAGTACGCATATTATTTGTAATAATTCTAAGGTATAGCGCATCACAATGATTAAGTGATACTACGAATACGAATGTAATATTCTATATTATAATGTTGGAATTGGAATGATGGATGACATGAATCAAATAGATCATACGGTATTTGACCCGGGTACGTTTATAATTGGAAAACTATGGTGAGAGAAACCGATATAGTTTGGATAAAAGTGGATACATTATATCCTTTTAAATAAAATGAATAAATTAAATAAGTAATTTAAAATATGTCGATTTAGACCAAAATACATTTATGCTTAAAACAAAACAAAATATTTTAATCGCATAATATTTTCTACATTTTATAAATGACATTTGAATATTTGATTAATGAAAATATTAGTTTATATATCACGAAAATCAATATTTTAATATACGATTTATTATAAAAATTTATAACTTTCAAAATAACATCATAGTCGTTTTGATAAATTGCAAGACGTAATTTAATTACTTAACCGTTAGTAGTGTATGATATTATTTATTTATGTAATTCTATGATAATTTTATTTTATTTCTATATCTTAATAGTATAGGAATCAGGAATACTCTGAATTTTAGGGTTACTTATGTATTATTTGTCTGCGTTTTTAATGATTATTATTGTATTTAGAGTAGGTGCTTATAAAATATTTTATTCAAACACACTGGAATACACATTAATTAAAATGTCCATATTCGTTTTTACGGAACATTATTAAATGAAATATTTATTTTAAGCTTTATATTTTTGGTCAAAAAATATTTACTGTGCGTCAAATATTATCGTGTCTCGTTTTAACAACTATATTATCGCGTCTAGTTGGTTTATCGCATAGATCGTATTTTTTTTTATATATATTATAATAAAACGCACGCAACCCGATAATATAACTTAATTTAATTTTTTTGTTTATTATTGTTGTGTGCTTGTGTGTGTAATAAAAATAATAGAATAAAAAATCATGCGTTTTGTGTACATTATTTAAGCATTGATTAGATACTTTTTAACCGTATATATACATGTATTTATATAATATATATATAGCGTGATTTTTTTATCATGATCTATTGTATAACTTTGAAAATATAAGTAGTTTTTAAAAAAAAATTTTAAAATTATTATTACACATTTTGTTCTTACATAGTTATAATATTTCTATCTTCATCCCTTATATGATATCAACTATTGATTTTTAAATGGTAACATACGTTTTAAATAGTAAATTCTTAAAGAGTGTATTTTTACAAAATTTTAGACGTACAGGTTATGGAAATCCGATTAATATTTCGCGAGTAATTAATATTTTAAAGTATAGACGAGGGTAGTACGCAGTAACATCTATCATTTACATTGATAATTTCACAATATAATAAATAATAATATTTGGTTAGGTTCACTGACACTCTTATCAATACTGGTAAGTGGTAATTGATATTTGATATCAAACCAAACATTGATTATGTTGTGAAATCATGTAATTATCGATGTAAATGGTAGATGCTACCCCCGTCTACACTTTAGAGTGTTAATTACTATTACTTGCAAAATATTAGTAGGATTTCCATAACCTGTATGCCTAAAATTTTATAAAAGTACACTCTTTAATAATTTATTATTTAAAATATATGTTACCATTTAAAAATCAAAAGTTGATGTTGTTTTATCATATAAGAGATAAATATGACAAAATATAGAACAATAAAATGTGTAATAATAATTTAAAAAAATTTCAAAAACTACATATATTTTCAATGTTATACGTAGGATCATGATTAAAAAATCACCCTGTATATCTATATATATTATAAATATATATTGCTCAATACACAAAACAAAAGTGAATCATATCAAATTAAAATTATTTAGTTTCGCTTTAAATTATATTATATCCAACGTATTAAAATATAATATAATATAATTTAATGCAGTTATATCTTGGATTACTTAAACTAACTGAGTAACAGAATTCCATTAAAACGAAATTTATTTACTATCCAATTTAGGTGGTTACATTTCTAGTACCTATGTGAGTTGTTCGAAATGAAGTGAACTTCTCAAAAGTTATACTCTATAACACTGTATAAATGTAATACGTATAATATTCAATTTTAGTTACTTTTTGTTTGTGGGATAAACGAAATTTATTAGTTTTATTTAATTTTATAAATACCTATATATTCTAACATAAGGTTATTAATTTATTATAAATTACATTGTAAGTACCTCAAATTTAAAGAAGTGTAAAGTATAAATTGATTATTTATACTTTATACGTTATTATTTATAATTATTTATATAATAATGTAGGTGATAAAATTGTTCCTGTTTAATTTTTTCAAAATTGTGATGGAAATTTTATAAAAATATGATATTGTCATTTTTAAATAAATAATATGTTTAGCTCCAAGATAATTTTAGAACTTGTTAACTATTATATTTAATATTATTAGGTATCTTAGAATGAAAATTATTTAATATTAATTATTATATAATATGATTTGACGAATAAAATTTTAAATTTAATACTGATTGTAATTTTATCACTTCTAAAGTAGCTCTGTGCTTAAAATAAATTTATATTAGGTAGGTACTATTATTTATTTATATATTTTTGTATAGTCCCATCAATTTTGCAATTGGTTTTTCTAATAGCTTCTTTGGTTGTTATACATGTTTTCATAATTCATCGATCAGCATTATTCATCTTCTTCAATTTCACGTAGATAAAAATAGCAAGAGATTTAAGTATGAGTTTGATTGATAATGCGTGTGTTTGGAAGTATAGTGGTGTTGGATCCCCGACTAGGTTGAAAAAATAAAATAAACAATAATAACAAATTAATAATTGTTTGTGGATTATTGGGAAAAAATTGAAAACGCATTAAAGAAGTTAAAAAATAAAATAATAGATTAAATAAATTATCATAAATAATATAATTTGTTTTTTATCGTGATTTATGACTTACCACCAAATAGAGAATATATCATATATTATAGTATATATTATAATTTGATTGACGATGATTCATGGTATGTTATTATCATTACCTATATTGTATTTTTTATTTTACGAGTATTTCTGTTAAATAATTTAATATAAAATAATGTGTTTATTACTTTTTACTTTATCTTTTGCATTCTTAAAGACAATTGGAATTTTATAATTTTATATTATTATAAATTTAATTTTGTGTAAAACAGTTATCACTTTTTGCCCTTTTCGGAACAATTAACAGGATGTGATATTGATATTAATAACAAAATCTAATGAAAATGTGAAATATATAAAAAGGAGTTTAGAAATGCCATAATATGATTACCTATATTTATATTATTTTTTTTTAGAATATATTTGTAGTAAATTTTTTTTAAATAATATGTATCTATTTTATTTAATAAAATTTCATTAAAAATTGACGTTTCTATTTTATAACGATTATAATATTGATATTTATTATTTACACTTATCGCACTTTTTATTCCTTAAAAAATACTATTCGTAGCGTTTATTCAAATTGTACCTTGTTGATCGTTGATTGTTCATTTATCCAGTCAACAAAAATTTATCTAATTTAACCTTTTAGTTATTATATAATACGTTACTACGTTAGCCAGGCTAGGTTTATAATTGATTTAATTAAGGTTGTTAAGTTAATATACAAATTACAAGTCGTTAAATATTCGGATACATACCTACATATAATATCTTCGTTTAATATTTTGATTTATAATTTTGTGTAAATTACAAATCAATAATATTTTCTGATTTTAAAAATAAAAAAAATAATGATGTTTTATATAAACGCATAAAATATAAATTGTAACTGATTATGTATATTTTTATTAATGTCGATTCATAAAATTAATGAAATTTACTAATGTTTCGATTTTTACTTTACAATAATCAATAATATATTAGTATCTATGTAAAATATTATATGATCCTTGATCCTGAATGCGTAAACCCGTGCACGCACTTCTTTATAAACAAAATATTTAAATATTAAATTGTCTTCGCTATATTTAATAGTCAAACGTTATTATTACATAGTTTTACTCTGTCCAAAATGTATGGTTTATTCTAACACATTCGTTATTTGCTATGGAATACAAATGCGGATGTATGGAGAAGGAATAAATTATGTACATATTTTTAAAATGTTATATATCTATTACAGTACGTAAAACTCTTTTTTTTTTTTGTTGTTGTGTTGAAAAATTACATTCCATCATTGTTTTTTTCATCCTTTAAGGGGTCATTTTTTTATATAGCGAACCAACGTTTTGAATATATTTTTATGGTATAATATACTGATGTAAATATTATAAAACGTTATTTCCGCAAGAGAACAATATAACTTTTCAGAGAGTTAAAATGTTTACCATTCCTGTTATCTAATTCTTTGTATGCGTGTTTGTGTGTATAATTGTTATTTTTTAAATTTGTTCACAACGTACCTAATAATGTCAAATATTAGATAGTTTGTTAATTTATGATTAGATACGTTTTAATATCATTTATATATTTATTATTCTTTTAATATATTGTAGTAGTATAATAATTATTGTGCATGCACGATTCGTAAATATATTTATTTAAATATATTATGGATTCGTTCGAAATAATTCATTGATCAATATTTGATTAAACTATTCTGCGTGTTTTTTTTTTTTTTTTAATATTCGTATATATTGTATACTTGTTTTTATGGAAATATATATTGAAAAAAAAAAACGTTTGGTATATCTCTTAACTCAATAAAAAACATGTTTTAGATTATATTACAATTGAATTCTAATTATACCTGTTATTTTAAAATATTATTTCATGTTTGCAATTAATAATGTAATTGTTATATTAAATAAACGTTACCCTGTAATTATACGAGAAAAAATACTTAACGATATTTATTTAAAAACGCGAAACAAGCATATAGAGTGTAATTATTTGTTACATGATATTATTAATTATTATAAACGATCGTATTGATATATTTTAATTGGTTATTATTATGGTATGCAGAACTTTAAAAACATAATTGATTGATTTTCTTTAATTATTGTTTATTTATTATGTTAATAATATAAATAAATTTTAATATTATAGATTTTTACTTTTAATTTTATCATAATTTAAAATATTTTACAAATATGTATTATTAAAATATTATGTAAGATTGAGTGTTAAAATTATAAAATAATAAATTATTTATTATTGACTATTGCACACGAATATTATGATAATGAGACATTATTAAAAAAATATAATAAAAATCCCCTTGAAAATATTTTTGCTGAATTCAATAATTCGGATCTCTTTCCTCCCTTATAACTTAAAGTTAATTGACTATTGAGTCGATCGTAAATTTATATTTTTGGTATACCATTGCGTGTCGTGTAATACTATTATCCAATTTTTATAACTACTCATTTACTTATTTAACCGATCAATATATTATTTTACTGTATTTATAACAATGAGGTTATATTCCTTGAAATGTTTGCTAAAGTAGTAAAGTATAGTAATTTGATTCGTGATGGTCTTTGGACTTTTTAATTTATTGTCCTTATAAGATTTTCGATGGATTTATTGAAAAGAAATGTGATATTAGGATGATTATTTTTGGTTAAATTATTCACACTACGGAGAATATCTTTTTACACTATGCAGATAATTAAATTTTATGTTAAAATGAAACCCATTAACATATTGTATTTAAATTAAATTAAAATAAATATTGTTTATGCAATGTACGAGTATATAAATATAGAAAATTTTCCTCTATATTTTTCGTCCATAATACTCGTAATTGTTTGAAATACTTTCTGTTCTGATATTTATTAATATTATGATGAATTTCTGTATTATTTTTTTTTGTTTCGTTACAGTATATGACTAAGTAACTTTTATAAAACAATTATTTCTTTAATAAATATTATTTATTTTGTATTACCAATATTTACTGTTTTAAATTATCTACTTTTGTAATTGTTTTTGATTTTTTAAGCAATGTCTCTGTAGTAATATACTAATATTATAAAGCAGAAAACATTTTCATGCGATGACTCGTTTTTATAATGTGTCGAGAGATCGTGCAGGATCCATTTATTTATTTATACTATTACATCATTCATTTATACCAATTTGTTTTCTGCTACGTTAAACAAAATGCCAAGATACACGCATTCACGTTAATCAACTAATTTATTATTATCTTCTAAATTTTTTTCAAACGTATGTTAAAATTAAACATTGTTCGATAGCAGCAGGAGTGAGAAATATTTGGTGAACATTCGAATTCCGTAATAAGTTTACTCCGATCTCGATAATCGAAATGTTATTAAGAAATACACTTCATTCCATATGCGCCATATGCATTAATTATTTTAAATATATAAATTTTATTGTATTATTAGGTTATGAATAAATTAATGAATATTTCTGTCTATGATTAGAATTATTGTCGTTAAATATTATACTATTTAGATATTACACGTGTATTTCAAGTATTCATATTTATTATATATTATAAGGATTTCGTTTTATTAAAAAAAAAAATTAATTTTAATTGTATTAGATTAGGTGCATTAGTGTTTACGTGTTAGGCTTCATAACCAGGGCCGCTCTTAGGTTTTGCGAGGCCCGGGCATAATATTATTTCGAGGCCACTCTATCTTAACTAATAATTAATGTTAAAACTACATTTTTATTTGACTCTATACTTAACAAACATTTGAATCAAATAAACTATTTTATTTAGTTTAAAATATTGTATGGTTAAAAATTTATTTAAAAATAATTATAAATATAGGTAGGTACATAGTTATGTAACGTATAATATTACAAAATATATAAAAAATAAGCATTCTTAAAATTCAATTATATTCATTACATATAGGATATACGAGTAGACTATAGAGTGTTTAAAATAAAATAAAATGTATAATAAACCAAAATATAAAAAGAATAAAATTTAAATAAAATTAATTTTTCTTGCCTTCGCTTCTAAAAATTTTACCATTATATCATCATAATTAAGATTTTCACAAATTTTATTTTCACGCTAATAATTGTCTATATAAATAATTTATTTTAAAGTGTATTATAATTTATTATAAAATAGGTGGCCATACACGGACGGTTTTTTCGTCAGTTTTGTCGTTTCACAGTCTAAAACTGTCGAAAAAACCGTCCGTGTATGGCCAGCTGGTAGCTGCGTGATGCGTAAAGATTTGATGCGTCGTATTAAATCCGTCGTAGATTTTATATTAGTTATCCACTAACGGGAAGTCCAAAACTATTGAAAAACACGGTTAATAAAATGGATACCTAGTTGATGTGTACATACCTAATAAGTAGTCAAAAGTTGTTGAGTCCATCCGTAGATAATTTTTAAAATCTTCAGGTTCATTTGCACGCAATTCATCTAATAATGGCATATGGCCATATACATTTTTATTTTTTAACCAATTTTTGATCCATTTAGATCTGTTCTTAGTTTTTTTATTTTTAGTTATCACACCAACTATTATACCCGCAGCAGCAATAATTATTTTTTTAGTTTTCATAGTTTAAAAATTTAAATGATAAGTACAATATAACATACAAAATATAATAGTATATTACATACATAAAAAATTTGTTTGAAATCAGTATCTATATCAGACTGATAACTGCATAAAAATCTCTTAAAATTATTAGTATAGTTTAAAAGGCCACGCGCCACATCAGAACTGTTGAAATCTAAGAGTTCTTAAACCATTAACCAACGGGTTTGGTCTTTTAAATGTTTGTACTTTGACAACCGAAAGGACAGATGCGTCGTGTTAGTGGGTAAACGACAGATCAGAATTGTGGCAGTCTAAAACCGACAGTCGGAACGACGGTTTTGGAACGCAGTCCAAAACTGTCGAAAAAACCGTCCGTGTATGGCCGACTAATATATTATATTTCCTACAATTTAATAAATAAAATAAATGTTCATGTGATTTTTTTTTTTAAACGCGAGGCCCTTGAATACGCGAGGCCCGGGGCATGGGCCCCGCAAGCCCCCCCCTAAGAGCGGCCCTGTTCATAACATAGTAAAACTTCGTATCTACGTCTACAATTTATATTGAAAATTAATATATTTTATTGAATAATTTATTATGAAATTCATTACTATAATATATTATGGAATATGTAGCTTATAAAACAGCTTCTTCTTCATAAAGGATTACAATAATCATTTTAATAATTTAATAATTTAATTTGATAAAATAAAAACTTGATGTATTTATATTATAGTATATAAGTACGGTTCAGTATTAATTAAAGTGTCGGGAATCGGGATCGATTGTTTTGTACAATATAGTGTATTGAATATGAAAATATTGATATATACTTTACGAAAATATCAACGGTGCAGGATGGAGACGTATAAAACAAGAAAAACGAATACATATTATTATAATAAAGAATTTCGCTGTAGGTTTACGAAAACGTCCAGAAAAAATGAGATGACGGTAAAGTCCTTTCCGGTTATCCGTTGTCACACTTCCGACTGGACTTGAATCCTCGGGGAAAAGATTTCAGCTGAGAGATCGGTGTCAACTGACTTGCGGTTGGTAATGGTAGTTTTTTGTAGGCATACACGTCAACTTTTCACATTTTTGCATATTTTTATGAACATTATAATGTAGCGAGTTAAAAATAATTTTTTCTATTTTGTTGGTTTTATTCACTGATCTAAATATTATGATTTGTATATTGTATGTTTCACACGTATATGACTTGATACTATTGGCGGATCTAAGGGTTATCCCAAGGAGGGGGGTGAATTTTTGAAAATATTATTTCTTTAAAAGTATATTTGTCTATTAATTTAATTGTTAATACTAAACATTAAAACAGTAGTATAGCAATAAATAAGTGTTAAATATAATGAAGAGGAGATGAAGGGAAACAAACGATTATAAAATACAATTACAATGCATATTCACAAAACATTATAATATTAAATAATGACACAACATTAAATCGTGATTTTACCTCATTAAGATCAATAAAACATAAAAAACTGGTTCCAAGGGGAGATCTCCTATTGCCACCCTTAAATCCGCCACTGCTTTATAGTTTGTTATTATATTTGAATTGAGTTATGTTACGCAAAAATTCGGAAAATATTGTTATAAATATTATATTGTTATAAAAATAATTAAATAAATAATAATTATATGTTATCGTATTCATTTTTTCAAATCGTAACTCTTACGAACACGTAGGTGAAATAAAAAAATAATACGTTTTATTAAAAGCTCAATAAAAATAACGTTGGCATAAAATTTTTATTAGGTAATAAATTATTTATATTTAGGATTTTTATTTTAATGACAAATAACGCACTAAAATGGATATAGTTACTTAAATGAAATTTTTTCAAAGCCTTAAACTTGTGATTAATTTATATTTTCCATTAAAAACGAACGACGGTTATAACGTGAATATATCTTGATAAATGATAATGATTTATTTGTTTATTTTTATTAATGTTGATATTGAGACGTGACTGTATCGTCTTACAGTGGTAACCCAAACTACTACTGTTGAAATTGATAAAAGTGTGATGTAAAAATATAAAAAATATTTATTTTATTCCACCATGTCACCATTACCGGGCATTACTTATAAAAAATTTCTTTTTCTTTTTTTCCGTTGAATTTGTATAGTGTTAAAAGATTGATACGTAAATACGATTTCATTTGATATGAAATACGTGAATACGTTTCGTTTGAATTTAGTTTATAATCATTTAGATGATGTATTATGAATTGTTAACTAGATCTAGAACAAAATAAACATTTTTATGTTAATATAATTGTTATTTAAATTGGGTTTTGTTATTAATATTTAATTTTAATATAATAATTATCGTCGATAATATTGACTAAATATATTACTTGGCTAGATATTAATGTTTTTATACCTATTATATTTGTATCAAATTCACAATTATATCATTTATGACGTATACTTAATTGATCATTTGACGTCCGCGAACAACAATATATTAATGTAAGAGCAAAATATATAATGTCGTTTTTCCATGGGTCTGCTCCATGTCCGTTCAAATCGATATAAATTATCTACGAATAATTTACGGCGAGAATTTATGCGCTCTAATTCTAACAAACTAGGATTACCAACCTGACATCAATAACGATAACATATAACATAATATGTCCGTAATACGTATATTTCTTGCAATTCTATTTCTATCCGGATATCGGATTACACGTTTTCTGGCGGCAAAAACGTACGGAGTACTTAGGTAAATGTGTGTTTGCGCGTGCGATGCAAACTATAAGCCCTTACGAATATCGTTTATACTATCACGATTAAACAAACAATACGTCGTTGCCGATCGAAACTCGAAAGCTGTCTCGTGAGCCGATTTCTACCGCGCGCGTATAATGTTATGACCTCGGGCCGACTCCGAGGTATTTGATGAATAATCATACGTATTATGATGGTCCCTAAGAAAATATAACATCGTATACGAGAATATTAATATTATAACACTGTGACTGTAGACATTAAAATCATCGATATGACAGCTTCGGGTGATAACTGCGGTAGCAACCGTGCGCAATAACTTGAGACCGGATAACGAACCGCGATCGATACGCGTCCGCGGTAGGTACAATTATGCGATCGAGAAAATCTTAAAATGATAAAATATTATTATACTCGTATATTAATACTTTTTTTTTTTTTTAATTACACGGCGGAAGAACAAAATAAAATTAATGATAATTAACCTATAAAAAATGATTGATCGTCTATTATTGTGAATTTGTGATAATAATACGAGTAATAATAACGCAAATTTTATTTAACCCATATTATTTTCATTTTGTATTAATTATTAGAAAAGTTTAATTTTATCTATAATTTTTTACTAGGAAGTTGTATCAGGATATATTATTATGAACAGAGATTTGTTCGCACTCATGCATAAAAATAGTAACATCAATATTCTCGAACCACTTATATACTCGTATATAATATATTATGTAACGATGACGATGTCCAATCGTGGTCAAGATTGCCTAATGTAGGTACTGTTGTATGTTTAGTTTTTGTTTAGATGATTTCAGATTTAGGAATGCATAGGAAATTGATTCTTTAATTATTCATTTGGTTCTAAGTTTAAAATTTTAAAATATAGTAGGTGTAGTCTAAACAAGCAAGATAATAGAATATATAATGTTATGAATGTGAAACACGTGGATGGAATATCTAAACTGTTCATTTGAATTCATAAATATATGTTCCATGATGAATCATTGCAAAAAATGTTAATATAATATATATGATTAGCTAAGTCAAGTAATTTTAATATAGGTAATATAATGTAATATTAATATATATATTTATTTATGTAATTATCAATAATGGCATCACTTTCTGTTTTTGTTTAGTAATTTATTGAAATTCCTCTACATTTGAAAATATAATGAAGTCAGAGAAAAATTGACTCTGACGTTGGTTTTATCCTGTTCATTATTAAACGATTATAATAAATTTTATTTTGTTCAAACATGAAACAAACCACACAATAATCGATGTAATGAAAATTTATAAATTACGATAATCTTTTGCTTATACTTGATGCAGCTAAAATTTAAAATACATATTTTAGTATTTATATTATAATTTAATATTTATTTTAAAACGATGATATTTTAAACACATTTTTAGTTTTTTAAAGAAAAAAAGAAATATCTTGCGTTATTGTTTTATATTGACATATTATATATTTGGAAAAAAGAAAAATATGTCCAGTTTAGTTATTTTTTCAATTTTATACCATAAAATATTTCAAATTTTTGAAATCAGAACGCGTATTCGTGATAATTTATGTCGATTTTGCCATTCGTTGTACTACCTATGCCGTATATTCAAACAAAAATTAACAAAAAAAACATATATATATAATTTATATATATAAAGGGTGTATAAATTATAAGCTTTCAGTGAATTCTCTCACTCTTGAAGGATTTAGAATGAATGTAGGTATAGATATTATTAAGTACTATAGCTTAGTTACATAAAAAAAACGGAATATACATATACATTAAATATCTCAAGCATTTTAAAATTTAAATAACACTTAGAAAAGTCTGTTGTATTTTATCTAGTTTCTTTATGCGGCCAGATATTAATATATTATTCCATTTCGTATAAAATATTTAAAACGACTAAAAATAGAAATGTACAATTTCTTACTGGGTAGTAATAATTTTGTAACAAGTTTTTCAAATTAAAAGTTTTAATTAGGAAAATCAATTATTAAATAATAAACTTTAGTTAATATTATCATTATAAGCGAATAGAAAATGTATACTGTGAAAATTATTAATTATTTTTGACTATGTATTTTGTAAAATTATGATATATTAATATTATTATTTGAATATTATGTTAATAAATATTTTTAATTGTAATATTAATATTTAATAGCGTTCGAAAACGATGGTTGGTGTCCTCAGGAATTTGACGGCTGGACTTGTGTTAATCGGACCAAAGCAGGCGAAGTAGCCACATTTTCTTGTCCTTATTTCATTTTGGGATTCGATTCAAAACGTAAGTATTGCATTTCACATTTATAAAATCAAAATATAATATTATTCAAAAATTGTTAATAAATACTAAATAGTTGGTACCTATACAAATACAAATAAATAATAAATTATTATTAAGTACAAGAAATACATTTTGAGTTTTGATTTCCAATATCATAATATCATCCAATTATCAAAAAAATATTATTAAATAAATAGGAGTTGCTATGTTATAAATTGTAATAATATTAAATTTGTTATATTTTAAAGATCTACGAATACGTATTATGTCTTGTATTTTTCTTTTTAATATAGATTATAATATCATATAATCGATAATAGGTATATATAAAAAAAAATTTAACATATAGACGATTTCGTGATATTGCTATATATAAAATGTATACGTATAAATCCAAAAAACAAAAATAATCTGAAAAGATTGATTGATTTCTGAATGTATTTCTGCATGCATTTAATAACATATATTGTCATAATGGAGTGGGTTGTGTAAAAGTGTAATGCGAATAACGTGAAAAAAACAGTTTACATATAAAAATAATATAGAAAAAAGAATATAATATTTTGTTTAACACGGTGTTTAGTCTCGTAAAAAACGACATATAATTTTGTAACAGTATGTGGTTAACTCACTGCACATAATATATTTTATATTATTATGCTCTGTCACGAAAGACAATCTCTTCGCAAAACCGCGTTTTATTATCACTCGGGATTACTACCGGTATATAGGAATCATATGACGTTTTATGGGAAATTTATTGGACTCCAAGAGTTTATGCCTTCGCCCTTATCCCGTTTAATCCAGACGAATAAGTTTTCGGACAGGTATTGACGTCGTAGATGTCTGGTGAAAGAGGTCGAATTTTTTCCCCATTTCGTTGTCCTATGTGTCAATTTGTATAAGAAACCGAAAGATTATTTCGTTTCTAGTATCGAGTTATTTTTCCGTTTAAAAGACGGTTAAAAAACGGTAAAAACGGTTTTTTGTTCTAAGAAAAATGAACATATTATATAACCGTTAAAGTTTAACATTAAACGTAAAAATATTCCGTTTAATTATGAAGTATTATGCTTATTTCGAAATCGATTACATTACAAAATTTACGACGGCCAAAGATTATTATGAGTATAATATTTTCCGTGGTTTTTTATAATATTGGATTATACATATTAATCTCGCTTAGATTAACTTGATTATTTTAATTAATGTCACGTAACTAATGTAATATATTTTTAATTATTACAGTGTTACAGTATTGATGAAACAACAATCATTAAATATAAAAATGATAAATATATTATTACAATTTTGATTTGATTTAATTTATTTTTGTGATTGTGAATATTTTACGTGATTTATTTTCTGTTGGTATATAGTATATTTACGATAACAAATGTAAAATGTGTGCAAACAGCTAACCGTAGAGTACCTATTGCATGTTAACGAAACCTTGAAGTTTATTATTTTATCTATTTATTTATTATAGTTGTAGTTTTCTGTTACCTGAAACAAAAGTCAATTTATATAGCGTATCTGAATATTTTATTTGACCTTTATATATTTTCAATTTTCAATTTTTGATTTCGTCTTTTCACGTGTCCATATAATATAAATGAATGTATCGACATTTCACATAAGTATTTTTTATTTTGTAATTCGTTCATAACCATTTGAGGACCAATGTTATAATAAATATGTTTATTTAAAATTATTATACCTACTATTTTTGTGGTGTTTACTGTTCAATACTTTGGTTTTATTTTGATTTCAAATAAAACATAAAAATTCATTTGATAAGTACTGTTCTAATTTATAACTTATAATTATTATGATGTGTATAAATATTAACACTAAAAAAAGACGAAGATTCATGTGCCTTTCAATGACGAATTTTGCGCGTTGCGTATGACAAATAATTATGATTCGTAACATAACGTCTTTATCGATTTTCAAATATTCATCTATTATAAATATAATTTTATAAATAATATTTAATTAATATGTAAAATAACATGTTTTCCGTTTTGTACTGACTGTTGACTAATTCATCATCGCCTAGCCGGAACCACTAAGGCTTAATAAATACTAAGACTTAAAAAATAAGGATTTTTTAAATTAGTTCCCTAAAGGGACAAAAAGAGGAAATTAAAACGAAGTAATAAATTTGTTTTGAGATCTCATTAGTAATCTCAACTGATGTACTTAAAATTGTTTATGATATTCTTTTTGGAATCTCGCATATGTCTATATTTATTGGTTTTAATTACTGTTTTTAGCAAACGTTTATTATTATTTAATCGTTAGAAATATAATATAGTTTGTGATTATGGTATATTATTCCCACATACATTTTTATTATATTTTATAATATAAGGACATAATTTGATTTTCATATCATATAGGTATTTAGAGCAATATTATTTTTTGTTAAGATTATTAATTAATTTTATGTCTTCATGTTTGTGGATTTATACTGTTGATGAACAATATGTTTTTAAATTGTCAGTTGTTTAAGTTTATATGTTGTGAAAATTATTTCAAATACAATAATTTAATGACCTTGTTTTTTTTATATACGTAGGTACCTACTATTTCAAAGTTTTTTTTATTTAAAAAATATTACTTTTGACAAGAAGGCATAAAATGTTCATGTAGAACTATTTTAATAATATTCTACAGCTCTACACTAGTATAATATTACGAATATTTATCATTTTAAAGTGATAGACTAATGTTTACATTACATCCACCACTTAAAACAGTAAATCTTCGTGAAACATTTTGTACATAATAATATATTTATAGATATTTACATATGTCTACTTGATACAAATAAATTCACTGTTACGAGTATGTCACGGCGTAGTTGCCATCAGAAATTAAGCAATCTTTTTGTATATTAATATTATTATTGCCGTTATCATAATATACGTTTAATTTATATTTTTTTGTAACTTTATAGATTAATGTTTTAGGATTTTATGTAAACACAACATTAAATTAACACAATCAAACAGTTACCTATTTATTTATATATAATTTTTTTTTTTTATATTTAACTATATTATGTATTTGGTTTTTAGACAGTGAAAGTACAAAGTACTATATATAAATATACTCATTTGTGATTTTTATTTTTATGCAAGATACTAATTACTTTAAAAAGATAAATTGATATTTTTTTGATTTTTTTTTTTTATACGAGGTTAGGTTAGGTTAACCTAACCTAACCCTCGTATAATCTAATACATTTATGTAATTCTAACTCCTTCGTATTGATAATTTTTTTATCATTTTCATTACCGTTCAAAATGGTACTATTTATTATTTAAGAATTAGAAAAGTCTTATTTGTCTATGAAAAATTAATTAAGTATTGAATTTAACAATCTTTTTAGGTCAATAATTTAAAACTTTAATATTACAATCTACTCGAAGGACATTTTAATGTTTATAATCTTATAATGTTAAAATCTTGGAACTACCATTTGATAATGGTGCGTAAAATTAGTAAAATGAACTACTCGTATTTTAATAGAATGTAATACCTAACGTATTAATTTATATAACGTATAATACATATTTAAAGTATATTTTAACATAGTTTTAAAATACATTTTATGTACCTATTTAAGTATTCGTATTCTATTTTTATTTCATTAAAATCTATTTAAACTACCATTTGGACGATTCGTATAAAAATAAAATGTACATAAAATCAATATTCCAATTTGAATTCACCTAACTAGTAATCCCTTAAATCATATAGCATGAAATCTGTAATTCGTAATACGTATTATATAAAAAAAAAAAAAAATGTATATTATTTATTATATTATAAAGTTTGTTGGATATTTGTATTTATGTATATAATATAGAATTCGTTTATATAATGCTAAAATTCTAAATAATAACATTAAAATGTATTAATCAAAACAACATTATGTTTTATGTAACTAAAAATATTATCCATATTTTTAAATAAATATATTATTTATTGTGTGGGCAATAAATATATGACGAACGATAACAAACAATATGTTACATAGTATATTGTTATTTTAAATAACACGTTTACAAACGTGCACCGCTGAAATTGTTTAACCATATTATATTAAGCTGTACAATAATGAAAACACATGATTGTATATTATAAACAAAAGCAACAAACATTATTCTTCCATATTGGACGATCAATATATTTAGTTTGAATATCGTCATGTCGAATAATTAATAAAAGTTAATATATTAAATATAATATAATATAATATATTATATCTATATAAATGCAAAAATTGTAATAAAAACTTATCTGACCAGTGTTTTAATGTGAATATTGTTAACAATTTAGTTTTTCATCCGTCTATCACTATCGGATATAATAATATTAAGCGCTGTATTTATCCATTTTGTACTAAAAAAATACTGTAAACTTAATTATCCGTTGTATGTATATTTATATTAGATATTTAGATATTTAAATTTCAACTTATAAAATGTCTGGTTTTCATGTTTACATAATAGTATTAATGTTCAAGAAAACGAAATAATTTGATTTAAAAAATAATGTTTTTAGTGAAGTAGCTGTTATATATATATATATAGGTACTTCCGAAATATTCATGTACCTACTTATAGCTTTATGTACATGACGAGATGAAGTTTGTGTTAAAATAACGCGAAAACACAATGTTAAAAACGAGGGGTTTTGTAAAAACATAATTCATTTTATTATGAGATAAGTAATGAGAAATAACTTGTGGCGGAATAATACAAAATTCATTTAAAGTGAAAACGTATATAGATAATAAATAATTAATAATTTATCCGTATAGCATACAAAAAACGTGTTGTGTTATAAATATGGAGTCATTTGTCATTCATATTCCTATGGGGTTATTATATACTCTCCTATAGTCCTATGGTATGTCGTTTAATAATAATATTAATACGTAATAATATATTATATGAACACAATAACTTACATTTTTATTTTTTATATTATATAGGTAACAATAAAACTGAATTGAATTTTAAAAAATATTTTATTATCATTTAAATAAATAATTTCAATTTTTTTTATTTTTTTTATCAGAGCTAAGCCGATTAAAGTATGCAGTTAAATATGTTCATGTCTAATACTGTTTATTTTATTTCATTTTTATCCTTTTTAAGAACATTTGAAATTTCAAATGTATATAATAATAATTTAAAACACAATTCGTGTATCTGATATAATGATTATAATTTTTTCATGTACCTATCTATATCTACATATTATATTATATATATATATATATATATATATATATATATATATATATAAATAGTCACTCATAGTGGATATTTAATTTATTTTCATAAAATAAAATAATATATGAAATATGAAAAATATAATGCCATAATCAAAGAGACGTTTTTAGATTACTAATAAAATTTAATATTTATTACACTTATATAAATTATTTTATATATCTATTATGATATTATATATTTTTTTAAATAATTTAATGTTTTAATATTAATACCATTAATGTACCTAACGTATTTTGTTATATTATATTCGATCGATATATTATGTTTAATCTCTTCGTCAAAAATCATTAAAAAGCTCGCGTGTACAAAATCATTTTTATGTTACTCATTCCGAATTTCCGGATCATTAGTTAGCACATTGTATATTAATATATCTAAACTGTTGTTATATACATAGTTTTAAAAGTATGTAAAAAAAATATATTATATATATATATATCTCAGTAATCAATAATATAATATCGATTATGAAAACAAAACAAAAATTATAATTAAATATTCAATTATTTTTCAAACAATTCTATTTCGTTTGTTTGTTTATTATTTAAATAAAATTTATTTTCTACTAATTTATAAAATTATTATATATTATATTTATTTATATATTAATTATTTATGTATGTATGTACTTTAATTTAATAATGAATGATTAGTCTCGTAAGTCTATAAGATAAAAAAATTTATACGTTTTTTTAGTGTATGATTAATTTATTACTAACATGTAGTTTTAATAATCACTAATCCTATTTCAAAAATTATAAATTGGGGTTTTAATGATATTATGTTTATATTTTCAAAAACAAAAAAAAACTAAAAAGTTTTATTTCACTTTTAATATTACTGTTTACAGTTTTAAGTACTGTCAGATTTAGATATTTAGATGACTAATTTAGGGGTTTTGTGAGTATATATTATATATTAAACGTAGAGACTGATAAATGTAAAATTTTAATCAATTCATATATATTATCTGATGAACTTTGATCAAAATTGTATTTCCGAATGTAATGATTTATCATTACACAGTATCCCTTCCAAAGTAGTATCAGCTTTATTTTATATTTTAATTTATAATTCAATTTAATAAATTCATACAAATTATAAGATAATATGTATTTGTAAAAAATACTCGTATTTTGATAGTGTTGTATATTGTTACATTTAGAATGATCAATTATAAAAAGTAGAAGTATTTTTTTCTTGTAATATTTTCCATTCATTGAAAAGTAACAGGCTATGCACGGATTCGGATATAAATATTTATTACCTCTAGTTGGGTAAAGTCGAGTATTTCCCTAGAGTTTACTAGTTTCTTTCTGTTACGTCTAAAAAAAAACCTTCAGGTAATAAAGATTATTGAGAAATCGTATGTATTGCGAATAATATTGTAAATAAGAGACTTTTCGTTTGAATTCAGCAGTTGAATATACCTGTATTAATCCACGTTGAAAAATTGGATACGAAAAGGTATTATGTTTAGTTTTAATTTTAACCATATTATTATTATTATGATGTATCGTTTCTAGTTATGTCATTATTACTCGATATTTATTACTAGAGCTTCGCGTATTATTATCGCATTAAAATTAATAAAGTGTTTTATCTTAAATTTTTATTATTTCTCGAGAAATTTTCGCAATGATTTCAGTTTTATCTAAATAATAAAAATGTTTTAGTAATTAATAGTTTAGTAGCCAACACTTTATTAGTTACTTTAAAAGTTATTAGTCAATTAAAATTATGTTATTATACTACGTTAGAAATAAAAACGAACATTTTAACGTGATCGATAAAATTTTATTACAATTTATACCCAACAGAAATGTGTAAACAGTTCATTTTAGTATGAATGTTAATTGTTTTTCATTCGTACGTGTTTTCAGATAAATAGACGTACTAAAATCATTTTAAAATGTTTTACTAAGAAAATATATTTTTTTGTATATACGTATGTTTTTTCATTGTATTTATATGAAAATTAGAATTATTTGATAATAGATTAATCCGATGCTTATTTTTTTATTTATATAATGTAGGTACTATCATGATAGTACTACTGGTATACGAGTATTGAGTATATATACATAAAATTGTTTATATATTTTTAACATAATATAATTTATTATTGAAAAAATTTTCTAAACCGAATCAACCAGTAAATAAAATAAATGAAAATAAATGTTTGATAAAAAAAAAAAAATAATGAAATAATAAAATAAATGATAAATAAATGATTAGTAATTTGATATGAACAAACGTATTATGAATATTTAACAGAACAACACTATGTAAACTTTATTACCGTATAAAATTTCATATTTAATCAGAATTCAGTGAGACAGGAAAATTAACGTTCTACTTTATTTAGGAACTTGCTGTTTGTTCGCGTAAAAATTATTTAGTTTTAAATAAAAATTCATTTAATTCATTAAATTTAATTTAAAACTGTATGGTAAAAAATGTTAAACTTATAGATATAAAATAAATTACCTAATTACCTACTTCACATAATTTTCTTTCGCGGGAATTTATATTTAATATAGGTACGTGAAATATGAGTTTATTATTTTTAAAAAAATATTGAAAAAATAATTATAAATTTTATATAATTTTTATATAATATACAATATTTATTCAATTTATTTAATCATGTTGACGATTATCAAATATCAAATATTTTTTATTTTGGTTATTATAATTGGAAATATTATTATCTTTTAATTTTGTCATTGCAAACATAGATTATTGTTAATAATTGATAATTAAATTATCCTAAATTTCAAATTTATTAAAGGAAATATTATGTTTTATTTTATAAAATGTTACATTTCATTATTCAAAACAAATCAATTAAATCCAATTGCTATTATTGACTATCGACTATGCATATCATTATTATTATTATTATTATTATTATTATTATTATTATTATTATTAT
>JAIUCT010000032.1:2617889-2695820 GCA_021307375.1 Tetraneura akinire
TTATTATTATTATTATTATTATTATTATTATTATTATTATTATTATTATTATTATCATTATTATTATTATAATTATATTTTACGTTCAAAATGGGTTTAGTTTAATGATGATTGTATTCATAATAATGTTATGTATGATGGGTAGTCTGTTTGCAGGAGAGAAAAATAGTTTGAAAATGATATTATTTAACCAATGTGATACGTATTTCGGTTTATTATATAATATTATATTTTGGGTTTTATGTCACGCGAGTATTATTCTACATGCGGTACTCAACCCGTGGGATGTGTCAGTGAGACCAGTAAATCATTATACTTGCATGATAAATAGTTATTTTTATTATACGCATATTTATTCTCAAATTTTCAGTCAAACGAGTTATATATTCCGCATTTATACATAATATTATGTTAGTTGGTAGTTGTTGGTAGTAAAATTTTTTAAGGTTTTTATTCATTTAATGCGAATGAAATACCTGTATGAATGATAATGGGGAAAAAATTGAGATTTAAATAAGTCATTATTAAATTCTGATTTAAAAGTGTATTTAGCGTAGGTAATTAATGTGAAAAAAAAGTAAACAATAAATTTTATTATACAATAATTATTTTATACACGAGTTTATATTACTTGTTTTCATGTAATATAACGTCGCAATTTTTAAAGGCACATTAATAATATTATGTTAATAACGTTCGATTCGATCGTCAATAAAAATGATAATTATATGAATATTTATCACCTCATTAGACTCGTTTGATTATAGATAATTCAAAAAATATCGGTGATAATATTACATTATACATTTATAGTAATATTTGTGTACATAAAATATAAAAAACATAAATGAGTGTCATTAACGAATCTTATATTTGATTTAAATTATATATATCTACATAATATTTGTAAATCCGTTATGAAATTTAATAATATTCAAATTTCAAATATTATAATATGTTTCATAAAATTGTTTATAAATACGAGTAGTTTAAATTTATAAATAATAATAAGTACACAATATATTTGTTATAAAATCTAGCAAAACAATTTAATATAATTAATTTTGTTTATTATTCAAAAAATGTTAATTTATACGAATTGAGTTTACCTTTACAGTTTACAGTTTATACAAGTTGTTCAATCGAACTTAGCAATTTTATAAGTTAGTTGTCCAATTAATTCATAATGATATTATGATGTTAAATATCTTTGATTGACATATATTATGTAAATCACTATTAGATTAAAGGCTATCGAGTTTAATTCATTGTAGGTATTATAATATTTCCTTGTATCTTGTTAATTATAATAATTTAACGTTCAAGAAATAATATAAAATAGAGATAAACAAATAATGTAATAATTCGTAAATTTGAATATAAACTGAAATTTTATTGTAATTTGTTTAATTTTATAATAATTGTTTTTAATTTTCATAAATTTTCTAAAGAAATAACTATAATTAAAAAATTAACAAGTTAAAAAAAAATTTAAAAAAATAGTAGACTACGACGAAAGAATATAATTTTTAATACATTATAATTTATAGCACATGAGAAATAAAAACAATATTCATTTTTATGTTTAAAAGAACCATTTACATTAAAAACAGTTAACCATTATAATAACATACCTACATCGAATAACATAATATAATTTAAAAAAGTGGATGTTTTTATTTAAATTTCTTAGTTCGCGTATAATATTCTGTAGGTACTTAATATAATATTAATAAATACTATTCGAAATATTATCATTAAAATTTAATTTTTAATTTATTTGAGTCATTGTTTGTCCAAAGTATAATCTCATTTAAAATTTAAAAATATTACATTTTATGTAGTTTTGTTGATGTTATCAGTAGATTACATGCCTAACGTTAATGTTTTCAGGAGTCTCACTTGTACCAGGATACAAATACACAAGAATTTGTTTATATCGCTGGCCGTGAATAATTGTTTGTGGTTAGTGTGGTACGAAGCGGTGGTCGACAATTTACCTGTACTAATGGCGAACGGGGTAAGAAATTTGTTTTGGCATATATCGTTAAACTACAAATATCATTTAATCATTTAATGTGTAATCGCTTGCTGTTGAATGTTGTCAACTGTTTGAATATTATTCAACTTAATGTTCAATCGAATACTACCAGTCAAAGCGTATCTACTATGTTGCTTGTTTTGTTTCGTTTAATCGATATAATAATACTAGCTAACGGAATTAATGAGTGATTATAGTAAGTCGCTTAGAAAAATAAAATCGATCATTATTGAAAAATATATAGGTACCTACGTATAGATTTTAACCTTTTGGTTATATACAATAATGTTAAACGTTAAACAATTCGAAATATATAAATTATATAATGTAAGGTGAACAAGCGCGGATCCAGAAAATATTAACAGAGGGTGCTAAGATAAAAAAAATTAATAGTAGAAAATAGAAATATACTTTTCTCATTTTTTAAAATGTATGTATATCATATACATTAACATTTTTAATAAATATTACTTTTAATTAACATTACAATAATAATTATAAAAAAAAAAATAAATAAAATAAAATAAAAAATTATTATAATAAATAAATTTTATTGGTCGTCAAACGACAGGGGGTGCTTGAGCACCCATAACTCCCCCTGAATCCGCGCCTGAAGGTGATTATAAATTTTAATTTAAAAACTTGCGAATGGTATTACGTAATATGTTATTTTGTAAAATGTTCCGTGCCATATTGTTTTTCTTCAGTATGTTCTACGTGTTTACGTTTTTAATCGTTTCAGTTGGGCTGCAAACTTCTGCACGTCCTGGTTCAGTACTTTCTGGTGGCCACATATTTTTGGATGTTTTGTGAGGGGCTGTACTTGCACACGTTACTGGTAGTCACGTTTCTCACCGAGTCCAAAGTGATGCCATTACTGCACGCGATTGGATGGGGCATTCCAGCTCTGTTGGTATCCACATATGCGGCTCTTCGGACAGCTACTACTGGCGAAACTATACAGTTAGTACGTTTTAGAATATTTTTTTTTTCTTCTTCTTTAACTTTCTTTAATTTTTTTTATATATATAAAATGGCATTCAAATAATTAATTATAATATAATCGATTATCTAGTTAAAAAAAAAGATTTTCTTTTTATATAATGTACCTATATATTAGTATGAATTTATTTCGACACATATCAATGTATTTCAGTGTAGTTGTGTGACTATTACTGATAAACTATAAAATATTCAATTCAAAGGGGTAAATTTGATTTGTCGTACGAAAAATTCGAATCAACACCATTCGATTACAATTATATTTACGTATATATACTCGTATTATACGAGTAAGTAGGTTTATAAAACGAATTGATTCTTTGACCAGTTTATACATATATATTTTATATTTTAGATTCTGAGCGAAGCGAAGAATGTATTGGTTTTACAATGATGTGTGATTATTTTTTGTTTTTTTTTTTTTGTTTTTTTTTTTATTCTGAAGACATTTTTACTACCCGAAATAATGCTCCGATTATCACGAATAGGGTATGTTTCCGGTAGCAAAGTGGATCTAGTTGGTACTTTATTTAGGTCATTTTTTGAATTTCTCAAAATTGACCCTAAGCGGTAGAAAAAACTTCGAAAAAATGACGAAAAAGCGGCATTTTTCACGAAAAATGAAATTTTGACAAATTCAATTTCTATATTTCACGATAACTCAGGCAATTTTTAAGATAGCGACCTGAAAATTTTTTTGGGTGTTCACATAGCTATTATACATATGTGGTAAAATTTTGGAACCGTTATGTTAATTTTTCTACAAAATATTAGACTTTGAATATTTCGTAAAATTCACGTTTTTACGTATATAATGTTTGATAAAATTGGCAATTTTGGGTATTTTGGTCTGAAAATTTTACTGAAATATACTTACATATTAGTTAACATCATACTAAAATATTAGAAAAATCCATTGTCAAAATTTTTTTTTATAGCTGTTTTAAGTTGATATTTTTAGGAAAACGAAAATCTTAGAATCTATACATATAAATAAATATTCTGAAAACACTTTTACTACCCGAAATAACGCTTCGATTTTTACGAATAGCGAGTTTCAGATGTAAAAGTGGATGTAGATGGTACTTTATTTAGGTCATTTTTCGAATTTCTCAACATTTACTATAAGCGGTAGAAAAACTTCGAAAAAATGACGAAAAAACGGCATTTTTCACGAAAAATGAAATTTTGACGAATTCAATTTCTACATTTCACGATAACTCAGGCAATTTTTTAGATAGAGACCTGAAATTTTTTTTGAAGGTTCACATAGCTATTATATATATGTGGTAAAATTTTGGAACCGTTTTTTAAATTTTTCTACAAAATATTGAACATTGAATATTTCGTAAAATTCTCGTTTTTACGTATATAATGTTTGATAAAATTGTCAATTTTTGGTATTAAGGTCTGAAAATTTTATTGAAGTATACTTACATATTAATTAACATCATACTAAAATATTAGAAAAATCCCTAATCTAAATTTTTTTTTATAGTTGTTTTAAGTTGATATTTTTAGTTCAAACGAAAATTATAATCTGACTGAACTTCGCTCAGAATCGTTTTTTCGAATGCAATGGTTTATCATTGCATTCAAATTATAAATAAAATTAAACGCTATGGTTCGCACACCTGTATCCTGTGCGGCAGGAGTATCAGCTCTTTTTATTTCCGCTTTTGCTTATTGATTACATGTGAAAAATTAATGTTAACTTAATGCCATATACACTGTGCGTGATGTTAATATATATATATATACGACCGTTTTTATTTTTCGTTCATTTTTCGGGGTATTGTTATAACTTATAAATGTTTTCTGTCGCTTAAGAACACAAATAGTTGGGCGTTTAAGTTTTATTTGTACTTTTAGTTGCTTGTTGTTTGGGTACAGTAAATAAAGTTTTTTCGTGTTATTTTCTCTCAAATTAAATTACGAAAATATTATAAATTATTTTTCATCAAAACATAATATTAAAACTATTAAAACTTTACTTAGTAGAATATTATAAACTCGTATATAATATAACCTATTTAGCCATTTGTTTTAAATTCTAGTTTTTTTTCAAAAGCTTTATATATAGTTTATATTTATCACTATTAAATACACAATACACAGTGAAATATACTTATAATATAATTTTAGTATACAACAATTAATAATAAATTCATTAATATTAGAAATTTCGAATATTTATATCAAATAAACTTCCATCTATATTATAATTTGCTGAAATATACAAAAAGTTGTATTTCTCTGTATGTAAATTAATTATTAACGTCTATCGATTGAAAATTAGATGCTATAGTACTGAATTTGGTAATCTCGCGATCAAACACATTTCTTTTCATCATAACGTTTATATTTTTGTTGTGATAATTCGACTTCGATTTTGACATAACTTTCAAGTCTGCGAAGAATTTTATTATATTATATTATTATTGATTCTGCGAATGAAGCGATGGATGTATTAATTTTATAATGATATGTGTCGTTATTTTTTTTTCTTTACACATATCTGTTGACATTTTTTTGACCAGAAATAATGCTCCAATTTTTACGATTAGCAAATTATTCCGGTATTAAAGTGGATATAGTTGTTAATTCATTGAGGTCATTTTTCTAATTTTTCAAAATTGAATTTATTCAGTAGGAAAAATTACCAAAGAATGAGAACTTAGAGATTCAAAAATTTTATCGGTTCATACTTTATTATACTTTTTATACGTAATGAAATTTTGGAACGATTATATGTTAAATTTTCGTAAAAATATAGAAATTCGAAAATTCCTAATATTCTCATGTTTATCTCTATATAATATTTGTTAAAAATAAATTTTAATATTATATTATTTATCAATATTTTATCAATAATGTTAAAAATAAAAAAAAAATTGACAATTTTGATTTTAAGATATGAAAATTTTATTAAAGCATATTCACATATTGCTTAACTTAGGTACAAAATATTGTGTAATTTAAAGGTATCAAATTTCTTTTATAGTTATTTGAAGATGAAATTTTTAGTGTAAACAATAAACCATATACATATGTATATTAATTCTTATTTTTTCTCAATCTTTAATAAAATTGACAATTTTGGGTTTAGAAGTGTGAAAATTTTATTGAAGTTTTATGATATATTATTACTTATGATGGGAATAGTATTGTGTACATATCAATTATAATTTTATTTTTATAGCTGTTTAAATTATGAAATGGAGGGGAAAAAAGACGAGTTGATACTTCTGCTGCAAGTGTGATACAGATGTATAGTGGATAGTGCGATATTTTGATTGAAATTTGAATGCAGTGATGTCGAATTCGAAAAAATGATTTTAATCGAAATTTAGTCAAATGTGAGCATTTATGGGACTCATTTTGAAATTTTATGGGTACTTTTATAGGTGATGACGGATTTCTTATTAAAAATTTTACGATTACTCAGGAAATATTAAACTTAGAGAGTTGAACATTTTATTTTATTTATTTTATATTTTAATTTTTATTTACATAATAAATACATTTTTCCATGATATAATGAACTCTTACGTTGATATCTAAATTAAAATGAGGTTATTCATTTTCATAAGCATGTGAAAATTTCAATCAATAGTTATTAATTTATAAACAATATCTATATTATCTATAACAGAACTTCGCTCAGAATCGTTTTTTCGAATGCGATATCATTGCATTTAAATTTCAATCAAAATACAGCACTATCCACTATGCACCTGTATCCCACGCACAGCAGTATCATCTCGTTTTCTTTAATCATATAACTGTATAGGTAAATAAAATAAACGAAAATAATATATTGTTTAATAATTATTATAACGATTGAATAACGTCTAATAGTTTTATAATTATAAATTGTCTACTGTATCGAATAAGCGCAAATCACTTACGTATAATATTATATTATTTTTCAACCGAAAACAAATTTAAAGTTTAAGTAGGTACCTAAGTATGTCTTTTTTTTTTTTAAATTGACGTTAGAAGAAAGTTATAATGTTTTTATTCGAAAAAACCATATAGACCATATTATATAGAGTGTTATCCGATTAGACGTAGAACCTTATAATAAATCAACAAGTTAGCAATCAAAAACTTTTAGTTTACTGAATAAACGGGTTTTGTTAAACACGAAGACCGTCTTTTTGTTAAATTAAACTTCTTGTCGTCAATAAATAATTGCATTTCTTTCTATATTTCTTCCAAACATATTAGTACTTATTCTTGGCTTGCAACGCAAGAAGATAACTATATTCGAAATGAATAAAATGATAATATCGAATGTTCATGTACTATATTTCTAATAATACATTCTAATTCTATCAATATTATGCATTGTAGAATATTGCATCATTGCATATTATATAATATATACTATATTATATACAAATGAAAATCAATTACAATAGAATTAGATCGATTAAATTATTCGTTTTATTATTCGTACATTGAATGACCTCGAGTTTCAATGTAATTTAATTACTTCAATGGCTATTGTAAAAACGTGTTAAGTAATCACTAACCATATTGCTTTTGTATTGCATTTGTATCAGAACTAACCATCATACAATACACTATACACTGACATTGTTTAACATAACTATTATTAGTGGAAGCTAGAAATCGATTTAATGTACTCGTATAATATTCAATTTATATGTTTTTCATTTTACATTTTTATTTTCATTTTCATTTTCATTTTTATATAGTAGGAGTATTTATTTATAATAAAATATTAATTTAAAAACCAATTATAAAATTCCAGTCGAATGATCTTTCAATTTCTAAACAAGTAATAACAATAATACGTTTTTATTATTATAATAGTCTTATTATTCATGAAATTTATTGTAACATAATATTATTACGTTTGAGTATTTCATATTAAAATAGGTCGAGCAATTAAATTTAATTAAATGAAATAAATAGTTTATTTGGCAATCGATTTTTTTTTATTTTTTTATTTTATTATTATTATTTAAATCTCGTAACACAACATAAAAATTAAAAAAAAAAAAAAAAAAAATGCGTTTTTCAAATTAAATATAGCAAATACATAATAAACTACTGTATTGCTATTAATTTAAATACATCATGATGTATATCATCAAAACATTGTTTCGTCTGTATTTTGAACGGCATGAAAATATAATGTTTAAAATTTTAATTTAACATGACACGTAAGGTATATTCTTACTAAACAGATACTTTTAACTCTTTACGTGACCAAATTTGAAAACGACTGAGATTCGCAGCCGAGCTGAATATTTATAAGTTTACTGTTCGCAAACGAACATAAAATGATACTATGATGGATACGGTCTATATGGATTACATTATTATGATGTGCTGCGGCGAGTGGAAATTTTTAACATTTTTCTTAGATCCCTTTGATTTATTTATTTTCTTATTTCTCGGCCATTTACGCATTTTACTTTTCGCATTAGGTACCTATAATTAAATTGTATCTATGTATAAGTACACCTAAGTGCTACCAGCGCAAAGAGAGATTTCTGTTAATTCATTCCTAATATCTGGTGGAACTACCTAGTTAAATTATATAAATCAAATTGCGTGTAATTTTAACAACGCGATAAAATGGTCGACATTAGTCATCTGAAACGAATTCTCGTAATCTCCGTCGATACGCTATCCAAATGTTGTTTGGATTATTTCGAAAACCAAAAAAAACTTTAATACTTATTGCCCGGTCATGTATCGGGTGCAAAAATAAGTTTAATATATTAATATAAATACGTTTATTTTAATATAATAATTTATAAAATAATAATTTATTAAATAAGAAATAAGACGTATTCTACGTAAAAGAAACTTAGAAATTTGAATAAAAATATGTATACCTAATTAAACTGTGGAATTAGTTCACCAAACATAATAATGCAGGTATGATGATATTATTATTCATAACAGTAGTTATGATCAAACGAATAAGTTCATTATAGCAGTGTCGCAGTGATGTATTTAGATTTGTTCGCTTATAAATAATTTTCCGTCTGTTATCTAATTTATGAATTACTAAAAACTTATCACAATTATTACAGGATGATTCATAGTTATCTGGTTTGATATTTATTTTTTTACTTCATTGTCTAGTAAGTTAATATAATTTCATTTTAAATATTTTTCTGTCACCTATTATTATATTATAAACGATAACTATATAAAGTGTCATCTCCGAAAATTTGCTTCTATAAGCCATGACTTACTGGGCAGTGTCTAAATTTTCTAAAGGTTCAGAGATTTAACTATATTAAACTAAAATATATTGAAAATATATTAAGTAAAACAATTCGAGGTGAAAATATTTTATGATTTATTTTTAAATAATACGAGTAAGTTACTTAACTCGATTGAATTAAGGTGTAATATAGTATATAGAATATTTTATGATCATTCAGAGGAGTAATAATAATGTAAGTTTTTTACGATTTAATTTAATTTTGAAGGTTACGTTAAATTGTGTATAATCAATAGTCATTAATGATTTTTTGGAAAGTTTAAATTTATTGCATTTGTATAATAATTAATAACATAACAATATATAATATATTTATATTATAATGTATTGGGATTTGATAATTTACCATTTAAAAATATAATATATAGTTAAAATTTTGGTTTAAATTTAAAATTATTTAGATAATAATATTATAATTTATAACAAAGTCATTTACAAATTATCAATTTATTGTCATTTGTATAAATTTTAATTTTAGTACTCGTAATAATATGCGCCCACGTGGAAAAATTTAATTACTGAATATTATAATGTACGTATTAAATTGGTGTAAGTTTAGTAAACAGACTTAGATATTTATAAATTGTTCACCCTCCCGTGTAATTTGTTTGTATTCATCCTTGGATTATTTTCTAATGAATAATTACCGCGTGCGCAAAATAAACTATAACAGGTCCTTTAATCGTATTATCGTCTTTATACGTTTTGACGTATATAATATTGACATTTCAAACATGTCTGAAAGTTGATTTTCTTCTTAAATATATAATATAAATGAATTTAAAGATTTACCGATTATTATACATTAGGTATATTATAATAATTATAATATTTAGGTACCCTTTATACCACTGGGGAAATCTGTCTTATAGTTTTGAAAATGATAAATTCCAGAAAAATTTAATGATGCTTATTACTCGTATAATAAGATTATAAAAAACAAATTTAATATTACAATGGATATATAATATTTAATTATATAAATTGCATGTTTATGTCTTATTTAGTATATATAGTATATAATATACTCATTATAAAAACTTGAACGTAAAATAATTATTATTGGACTAAAAAAAGATTATGTTTTTCAAAAATATTCGACCTAAACAGATTTAATGACTTTGCGTAATTTTGTTTACCAATTATTTATTATACCTACATCAAAAAATGTTTTTATAATCAAATGCATGATATGATTCTTCATCATTATATCTTTATGAAGTACGAATGGGATTAATTATTAATTCGGGTATTTATTAGTTGATTGTAAAATAAATCCTCCTATACACAATACACACAGTATAAACTACAAATATAATATAAATTGAATAATATCTTTATATTTGGTATGTATAATATAAATATATAATATGTTATCTAATTAAGAGTTGGTTGAAAATTATCCAGAAATACGGTAATATTGGTAATATTGTTATGGTACTCATACAATTATTAATTGTATAATATTTAAAATGTCAAATTATATTTTTATTTATTACGCGTTAAAACCACGGTTAATGTAGGATTCGTGTAATTCTAAAAATATCGAGGAATAATTTAAAATTTAAAATATATTTCATATTTTATAATTGATAAAAATTCAATAGATTCTAATTATTATCAATCAACAAGTAATAAGTTTACAATTAAATATTGTTTAAATGTATCCATTGCGAATAAAATATTATGCGTAGGTATATTTCATATTATATTATAAAATATTGTATTAAAATGTTATACTTTTAATAATTAGATAAATATTTCAAATATATTTTAACATCAATCATTATTTTATTTTATCACTCGGTATACACCGTAGGTGCTAGGACGATTGAATTCACGAAAAATAAATTACACTAATCTTGTATTGATAGAAATAATTTATTCCGTGTTGGTAGAATACATTTTATTGTAAAAGTAGTGTGATAAATGATCATAGAAGTTTTTGTCTGTTGTCACCGGAATACTGCAGCTAACGATTAATGGCGGATTAATTATTGCAATCGAGTTTTTCCTAAATGTAAAAAATGTTAAGTGTGTCTAAAATAATATAAAATATAATCGCTTAAAAAATAATATTCTTTTTTCATTAGTCGTGTACTTAACACGTTTTCGATCATTTTTTCAATATCACTTTTGAACAAATTTAATATTTTTTTATATAATTTGTATTTTTCGTATTGTGACAGAATAAAATAGTCCAATATTATAATATTCAAATATTATACGCTTTTTTCGTTAAAATTTTAAAATCTACACTTTTACCAGTTTATAATAATATAAACATTGTGATGGTATATTATAATTTTTAACATAAATTTATTTTCTTTCGCCATCTATCGTTCTCGAGCTGTATTACAAAGTTGTAGTTAAAGTGCAATAAACATTACGACGTGTAGAGTGTAGAACATATTAATATTATTATAATATTATCTCAAAGTGTAATAATAATTATAAAAAAAAACTGATAACTTTACACAAGAAGTAATAAAAACTGGAATTATATGAACAAGAACATATTAAATAATTAAATATTATATTTTATTAAAATACAAATATTAATATTTATGTTTTTACAATGATAAAGCAATATTTGAATGAAACTAGGAATCTTACGTATTTTAATGGTCTCACACGTCGCGAGATTTTACTTTTAATATTACTATCGTTATTTTTTTTTTAGTTTTTCATATAATATAAATAATATAATATTCTCATTTCGTATGCCGCAAAATGTTATGTGTGCATAAACATTTTAATGACACCTGTCTTATTATTACGTTTTTAATATTATCATCACACGGGAACGTTAAATAACATATACCTAGATGAAATCCTCATCTGACAATATGACATTCAGACTGTGTACGAATTACTTTTGAGACATCTCCATGTGTCGTGAGAATGCGATTTAATATCCGTTCCGTATGGATGTCGAAATATTTTTGTTATATAATAATAATAATAATAATAATAATAATAATAATATATTTAGTGTACGGTGTACCTATAAAATGGCTGTCAAAGAAGAAATTTTGCAAAATAATCGTATAACGGGTACAATCATTCGTTTTTATTAACACATTTCGTTATTTATAGTTCTAACGTGACACGCTAGAACAAAATGAAATGAGAGTTTAGTGTAGTTTGTGTTTTGCCAATCATTTCTGTATACGGACATTGCAAACGAATATTACTTAAACCTAATGTCGTTCGATTTATTTCTATATCTCGTACGAATTTTTCTATAATATATTGTTATGCGTATAAATAGATCTGGAAATACGTTCGAATAAAAAGATTTTGTCTTTTGTCCATCGAAATAATCAAACTTATTATAAACAGTGTTAGGAACAGATAACAAAAAAATCATCTGGATAAAGATAAAGATAACAACACTAAATTTTATCTAAGATACAGATAAAAGATAAACAAATTAAATTCATCTAACAAAAAGATAAAAGATAAAAATATTTTATCTAGATAAATAACAAATAATTATAGAAATTAATATTAAAACAACTAGGTAATTAAAAAAAATATATAATATACCATCATGCAAGTTTATGCCTATATTATAATATGTTGACTTTTGGCATTATTAATTATATCATGTTGTGTATCACCAAAAATATTTATAAAATTCTGGGAAATAACACTGGTCATGAGTCATATTTCTCGCGACAGTAATATACTAATATAGGCTACTTATATAAATTAATTAGTTTATTATAAACCAAATATAGAATATTAATTATTTTAAATAATTTTATTATTCTATTTATTTATAACTAATAAGTAATAAGTACCTACTAAATAGGAATAATTAATAGTCTTTTCAGAAAAACGTCATATATTTTTAGCCCTGGATGTTATTTTACGTACACGTTGTGTCTGAGATAATGAGAATAAAAATTAAACAATTTGAAACAGATCCATCTAATTATCATCAAAAAATTTATCTTGTATAATTATTTATCTAGATAAGTTAAATTTTTATCTAAAATAAATACTTAGATAACTTATATTTATTTATCTAGATATAGATAAAAGATAAAAAAATAATTATCTAGATAATTTATCTAGATAAATTTATCTAGATAAGTCCTAACACTGATTATAAAGCTCTTATGGGTCAATATATAAACATTATCAGTACACATACATAAATACATTTAACATATTAATTCATTTTTTGTACATTTAACAACGTTGTACTAATACTAAAATTATTACCTATATTTAATTTATTACAATACACATAATACCAAATTAACAACTGTAACAATACCTGTAATAATTATATAAGGAAGAAATATCGTAACGTAATTTTTTTTTAAATATTATCGCATTTTATATTTTTTATAGTTGTTGGATACACGAATCGCTGTATTCGTGGATACTCTCTGGTCCGGTTTGCCTGTCGATGTTGGCAAATTTGGTGTTTTTGATCAATATCGTCAGGCTATTGTTGGTCAAGTTGCACGCCAGACAGATAACCACGTCTAGTCCGAAACACGCGTCAACCAGAGATCGAACACAGACGTTCAGTCTCCGAAGGTCGGTCATAAACGTCAAAAAAATAATATCAGCGGCGTGAACATGATTATCATGGTTATGGTTATAGTCATCTAAATGATTTCTAAATAATAAACGCGGAGAAGCGAATACGTATAGATCAAATGGGAATTATTGTTCGGTATGACCACAATGGTAGATAATCACAACAATATGGTATGACCGATTTGAAAGGTTGGCACTATATTTTCACACAATAAATACATTTAACCTATATACAGGTTTCTTATTAATTTAATTATAAATATGAAGAATAAGTTGTTAAAAAAAAAAAAACGTTTAAAGCATTATGTTTGTAAATAATTTACTTTTATTCTTGACTGGTTACACGTTACACCGAAGGATGGAATTTTGATAAGCTTAATTATAATATTATTGTAACACGCTATAGTCACTGTGGTCAATAATTTTTATACAAATACAAGTTACATTATATTATAGTGTGTAATACGAATAGATAATACAATAGTCTATTATAATAATAATTATACAATATTATTGGTTTATAGTATTATACAGTAAAATATAACTTTCGATAACTGTAATGGAAAGGGTATATTTATAATATATAATATGAAACATAACCTAACCAGGCGTTAATCATATAGAATACTATAGCAAAAACAGTCCATGAAAACAAACAGTTCATTTGTACATATATATTTTGAAAAATATTCATTTGTCGTCCATCTTATAAAATAAATAGAATGTTATGATTTTATGAACTTCTCTACTCATGTAAAATTATTGTGAAAAAGACTATAATTACATTTATAACATTATCATAATAAAAAAACAAACATAATGATACAATATAAATAATAATATATTATATTGGGTAAATGTGGTTTTTGAAGTGAACAAAAACAATGTAATTAGAAAAAGTGTAGGATTACATTGACTGTCTTATCTATAGTATTCTACGCGATTAACTATAATCTAACGTTATGTGTACATTATTACACATTGATTAGAAAATAAACACGAAAATAATGTTTATTTTATTTTATTTTCAGTTTTAAAAGGAACAACAGCAGTGTAGACAGCTACGAAAAAGTTCCAGTTTCGTCTAGCCGAACTGGCAAGGCAGTTCGGGCCACGCTCATCTTGATCCCACTCCTAGGTCTCCAATATATCGTGACGCCGTTTCGACCGGAACCGGGAAATTCGTGGGAACCCGTTTACCAGGTTACTTCCGCGGTCGTAGCCTCTGGCCAGGGTCTCTGCGTGGCACTATTGTTTTGTTTTTGTAATGGAGAGGTGAGCATTTGACGTTCGGTTATCGAACATCCGGTTTGAAATTTATATAAGAAACACTATAAAGTCGTATCGAACCGAACGTTAAACTATAAATATTGTTTTTTTACGACGGTATTATTAAATCATATATGAATTCAAAAATCCCATGGTCAGGAACCGAATTACAAAATCATTAGGAATAAACCTACCTCTATATGTATATCATTATCCGATTCCACACATAAATTAAATTAATCATTTTTAATGTGAGTATCGGTTTTATATAAATTAGATCAGCGGGAAATTTTATCTCTTATAAATTATAAGCATTTTTTAAATGTTTTCGATGAGGTCTGTCGGTATCCATTTCGCTTGTGCTCAGTCAATCGAATCTTTTATGCAGGTACTCTCCGAAATGAAAAAACGTTGGAAGAACTGTACAATCAACAAAAACGGATCGTGGATTCCATGTCTAAAGGTTACATCCACCTCGCCGCAACATCATCCCAGATTGTTGGTGACCGAAGATCCTCAGACTCAGGTAACCACGGTCAGCATGTTCTGACGAATCGCAATATTTTTATTTCAAACGAAATTAACCTATTTTGTGTTTCATCTGTTTGTTTTTATAGAGAACGGGTAGCATACAAGTTGCTCCGCGAAAGGATTCGACGGAATGTATACAAAATGTTCAACTCTAAAAACGGTCACGAAACGCGGTGCGACAATTTAACATTTTTTTTTCATACACACACACACACACATATATATTATATATATGTACAATATTATATTTCAATAATTTCTTATAATTATATTATTGTTGTCTTTTTGACATTCAAACGATAGCGTCCCTTATCTGTGACTGGGCTGGTTGTGTGGTGCCCGTCACGTTTGTATGCGTGGTTCCTCGTCTTTTGATCCTCCTGATGTACTTTTGGAACGCTCCGTGTACGTCCACGTTGGCGAAACAGAACAATACGGACACACATAAACCCTGTTTCGAAAACAAAACGATATTATAATAACGTACATTTTATACTTTTAAAAACCTAACTTTGGTATAATATTTTTATCATATCTTGCATGCTCGCTTGTCAAAATAGATTTGTAAAAAAAAAAAAAAAAAAACGATTAATAATATTGATCAAATAAGACGTGTATCCACGTAAGATAATATCAGAATGACAGAATCCCATAAATAAAGATAATATAGATAATCCCAAAGATAAAGATATTTTTTCACTTAAATTTTAAATTTATAAACTATACGGTATCATTCATACTGATTTTTTTTTTTAATATTGTACCACGCAACATTATGGAATTAAGAGTATTAATGGAAAGAATGGAGGAAAATGAGTTTTGGAATCAATTAACTAAGGCGATTCTCGACTTTCTCAACCTGACAGGACAGAACAGAAAATACTCACTTGTGTGGACACCAGAATGGCCGAAAATATTTGATAGGCTATTTCCACGGTGGTCTTGTGCTTGGGACGGTACGGGATGAGGATGTAATGGATACCGAACAGTGGTACCAAGATCAGCGCTGCTCTCACAGCTTTCCGAACGCCAATCGGTGCGGGATTCGTTGAATTCCGGTGGAGTTTGGTGAGCAGCACTCTCATGACGTTCATTAGAAATAATAAACTGGTCAGTATGGACACGAAAACCGGTATGGTCAATACCCATTGGCTATGGCTCTCGTGCATCCAACACCTGCGATTTTATACTATTATCATGTGTAAATCATTACTATATTTAATATTATCGTTATAATCTTTGTAATTAATTTCAAATATTGGTATTTGGTATGATTGTTTTTTTTTCTATAGTTATATATTGTTTCCACAATGCTGGCGATTCCTTATCTGTGTTACAAAAATACCGAATATAATAATTATTATTGTCGTAATTTATAATAATATTATATAGACTATTATAAGAAAACATTAACTCATAAAGAGAGATGAAATGTCAACATCTAATCCTAGTGAGAGACTGATGTGATGTCTAATAACTACAAATTACAATTCCAAGCACACTTACACGATTATCGTATTACAATTTCTGCCCTAAGAGGTATAGGTTAGGTCAGTCTCTTTCACTTAAACGATGGGTACTCTCTAGTCTCTACTCTTCAGTTTCCATCGTCTCTCTCGTCGAACGTTGATATTTCGAAAATTTACAATTTAATATAGAATACGTATAGGTTCTTCACATCTTTATAGGTCTATGATTGTATTGGGCTATCTCTATAATATGCCATATTATGATGCATATCATGACGTTCTCTTTTAAACGTATGAAATTACAATATTAATATGAATATTATTTTTCTGCTATCTATTTTTGATACTCTTCATTTACACATGAATGATTGGTAACACAGACAAACGTATTACGTAGTGTTCAAAATATTTCTACCAATAATAATTATTATCGATACTACCTATACGAGTATATTATTGATATTTTTAATGTATTTTTTTTTTTTTTTTACTATTTCATTGTTGTTTTATGAATTGAATATAATATTATAATATTATACTTTAATAATAGATGTATTATTAATTAATAAATTTATTATTATAATTATTAAAAATAGTGTATTCAATATACCATAATTGTTTATAATAATAATTATGTATATATGTTTAAATTTTGATTTTCGTTGTTCGGCAACATATTTATCATAATATTATGTCAAGTGCATATTGAAAAATAATAATAATCTTATCACCATTATTTTAATGGTTAGATAATATTTATTGTAGCGTTGTTTTACGATCGTGTACTATACACGCGTGATCCATAAAACGACAATTTATCGATTCAAATATAAAGTAAATACATTTTTAACCACAAAAACATATAGGGGAAAAAGCAAAACATTTATAATATTGTTTATGTAACGTACACGAACAGAATAGTATTATATTCCTATGGGTACACGGATACAGCCGATACAGGACGTATTATATAACCATAGAATGTATAAAATTGTCTTTAAAACAAATGAATTTATTGCTTGTTATAGTTAAGTTTATTAGTTTTACGTGCATAAATCATAATCCACTTTTAACGATTCTTCTATTCGTATATTTCGCAAATTAAATAATTCATTATCTCATTTTTTTTTTTTTTTTTATAATAATAAAAGTAAAGTCATTTTATGAACCGTGTTTATTCGATATTATCTTATTGCTATTATATTATGTTTCCATATATAAATAAATTGCTCCGTCACATTATTATAACATTACATAATATGAGAACGTTATAATATAATTCATAATATTGAATATAATTCATTTTATGAAACGGTAAAATTTCATCTAGTGGATAATTATTTAAAATTTTATTTTCACGACTTTGTCAATATGTAGGGCAGGGGTGGATAGACCCATAGGGAAAAAGGGATTTTTCCCTGTGGGCTCTCATCTTATATAATGTCAGTGGCCCCTCTTGTCACCACTCGATTTTTAACAATTTTACAAGTTATTGTTTTAAAATAAGAATATACGAATAATGCGAGCATTTTTTTTTTTATTTTGGTGGCTTTTTTAAAATTTTTCCCTGTAACAAAAAAACTCTTATCCACCCCTGATATAGGGTAGGTCCTACTTTGTGTATCGGAAGTCTCACCAAGTTCGTCCGTGTCAATAAATATCTCCAGATCTATTACATTTTTCATTTAATTTTTGAAATCTGTTTATGTATTAATAAATAATATAAGTATTATATTTTACATTATTATAATTTTTTCATTCCATTATCTAAAATGAAAATAAGTAAAAAAAAAATAAAAAAATAATCTTGTTTTCATACGAATTGAAATTTATGATCTTGATTTTTATAAAAATTTTAAAATGTACTTGAAAATACATTCTTCGCTTCGCTCAGAATCTAAAATAATAATATTACATTCTTAACTTATGATGGTTAAATGAAAAAATGACAAAAAAATAAAAATCATTTTTAGCCAATAATTAATGAATTGTAAAATACGTAGGTATAATATCTATAATAAACAAACGGTTAGGTTTTCGAATATTGTTCGAATAATTAAATATTGTACGATAAAATATTTATCAATATTTAATTAATAATCAACTGAATATAAACAAAATATTATTGATATAATTGTAATATTGTAACGAAACATCGAAAGTGAAACTTTAAAAATTAATAGCTTAAGATAAATATCCTTTATAATAAATTTTATATTTCAACATTCAAGCATTAAAATTTTTAGAAAAACGATTCGCATAATATACTCGTATACTTGTATTCCGGCTGTAACGAAATTTTATTTATTTATTTCTAAAATCGATTTTATGTACTTCTTAAAAAACGAATGAAAATTATAATACTGAAAATAAAAAAATTAAATAAAAGTTATATTAATAGACAACCGGTATACTCATATTTCATACGTGTTTCATACGTGTGAATAAAATATTTTATTCAATTATAGGTAAACATGTACCTAGGTCTAAGACATTCTGTTAACAGATAACGCAATATTATTTCCACCTATTTCTATATTACGTTTCTCGAACCGCAAAATTATATTTCCGTGGTCGTGCGTCATTTTCGTGTAAATTGGAAAAATTCAATTCTACCGTTCAAACATTAATATTGATATAAATTCGTTTAGAAATTTATTATTTATTAAATACGATTATAAATTATTAAAAACATTTCTTCGAATTTTATATATTATCAAAGTCTATCTCTTATATAATATAATGTATATTTATGCGATATTCCATGTATAAAACCGAACATAAAATATCGATAAGATAATAATAATTTTGCGAAAATCAAATCGCAAAAGTAGGTACCTATACTACTTAGGTATATATTATAAATCTGTTGAAAATTATAATCCTTCACTTCACAAAATATATGAGAACAATATTATAATGATACAAAGAACGGTAGAAAGTATTATGTGTATGATATCACAAAATATTATAACATAGGCAAAAGGGACGAGTTAACAGTTAAGCTATATATATATATATAATATTATTACTCTGCGTATTATCCGCCCATATACACGTCAGATTTCGTTTGAATATAATAATAATTGATCTTCAATAATAATAAAAATAATAATAATAATAATAATAATAATAATAATAATAATATTAATAATAATAATAATAATAATAATAATAATAATAATTTTAATAATAATAATAATAATAATACACTGTTATTATTTATAAATTATATGTTTATGACAAAATAATATTATTATTATCCTACAAGGCAAAAGGTTGGAAGTGATAATTATTATTCGAATATAATTCGTTTTAGCAAGCGCAAATAAAAAATAAAGTTTTAAAAATCAACATTGGAATTTGGTACATGGAATTTTTTATCCGTCAATGGTATTTATCACTATATTGCTCTCTTTTTAATACGAGGTAAACGCTGTTTATATTTTATATATAGATGTACAGGGTGTCCCATATATATTTACTCCTTGAAATATCTACACGATAAGATTTATGAATTCTGTTTTTTTTTTTTTTTTAAGATTAGTTAGATAAAGGATTAAATTTAATTTCCCTTAAAAAAAAGTAAGTTTTTATTACTTAAGCTTTTTGAAATTTGAAGATATTCAGTTTATAGAGTACGTTTGTACTGTTTGTAATTTTGATTGGTCGATTTACTAATTTTACGAGAATGTCGACTTAAGGGAATTTTTTTAATTTATTTAAAAAATGAAAAAAAAATGCCATTATTAGTAATTATTTAATCAATTATATCGTGAATTGTAAAATTCATATTAACAAATCATAACTTCGATATGGATAATTTCCATAGAAATTATTATAATTACCAAAAAAATATTGATAATTAATATTTGATAATAATTATTAATAATAATTATAGTAATACGTATTAGGCATGCCTATACTTATCTTTAATGTTGTGTTTGAAAAATAAATATTACATTATATATCATAATAACATTTTGTTTATCACTAATTGAGTTAATCATTATTAATACAGATTAAAAAAGATTTGCATGCCGTGATATTGATATTCAGGAACACGTATAATGACGTCAAAAATATAATTTTTCCAACAAATTAAAAAAATTGTCTACAAATCGACATCTTTATCGGCTGGTCGACACATCAAAATTATCATACAAAAATGTACACTATATCACTGGCTATAATCAAATTTCACGAAAAGCTATTTTTTTTTAAGTGATGATTAAATTTAAAAAAAAAAATTTAATATTGTAGTATTTCTTGCGTTTCAAAAATGAGTAAATTGATCTGGGTCACTCTGTATATATATATATACCCTATATTTGTATATGTATTATACAAACACAGATGGTTTTATTATAACCTGGTATGTGTTTACCTTTTACGTAACTTGCGCAAAGTATAAAATAACAGGTGATATTTTATAAAGCGTTACGTACAAATAACGAAATAACGATAGTGAAAAAATCGCGTGTTTTATTCGATAACAAACTACAAAAAAAAAAATAATAATTACAATCGTCGAATACCGAAATTAGATTAACCAACACGCGTCCACCTACAGACGGTATATCCGTTATGGAACGTATGTTGTGTAGGTAATAACCGTTTTTTTTTTTTTCTAAATTTTTAAATATTTTTAAAATATTATTAAAAGTATACGTAAAAAAAAAAGGTCAAACTGTAAATCGTTCGTTTAATGGCCCGGAAATAAAAACTTATTCGAGTATTATTTAAATTTAATTTGTTATATTTATTGTTCAACGTTTTTGGTTTTACGAGATTTTAAAGTTATTTTAATAAACGAAACGAATATAATAACGCGTTTTATTATTATTGTTATCTGTCATTTATGCGCGCGCCAATATAACGCGTGGCATAAACGGTGAGCCTATAATTAAATTCTTGGAGACAAAACGTTTATTAAACGTCCTAGATAATTTTTTTTTTTTGGTTCTGGCGCAAATTAAATATTTTGTTATCGCTTATTTTTCGCGTGTCGTATTCGATAATTAAAAAATAAACGGCTAACGAAAAAAAATTCGAATTTAACATATTTTTTCTCTCTCTGAAACATCGTTCAAAATAATATTTAAGTAGGTACACAATTTATTATTATTTTATGTTTTTCGAGTCCAGTCAATTTTCGTTACATTTTAGTTTTTACACTAAAAACCGATCGACATTTAAATACACGCCGTAAATTTAAAATTAAGTTTTATTATTCCTAAATTAATAATAGTTACGAACGCTTACCTAACTTTTATCGTACATAATTCGTGTATAATTTATACATTTTTTTTCTTCCTCATATTATAATATTGTTTATATTGTTTATATTATATATGCTTTGTTATATATTATTATTATAATTATGATTATTTTTATTATTATGATTATTATTATTATTATTATTATTATTATCATTATTATTATGATTATTATTATGATTATATTTATTATTATTATTATTATTATTATTATTATGATTATTTTTATTATTATTTTTATTATTATTATTATTATTATTATTTTTATTATTATTATTATTTTTATTATTATTAATCAATAATAATATAAACGATTACGGAATATCTGGTAATATATTACTTTCGTTAAACTAGTAGCACGTGGTACGTGGTACGTGGACGTTGGTATTTTTATTAATAAATTCACTATAATATTGCGATTCTACGAGTCATCAGTGACGACATTATTTTTAATTTCAAAACGTGTATACTCTTTATACTCGTAATGTAATATAGCTCGGCTAACTTAACAACTATCGTAGTATTCTCGCTTGTAAACATAATAATAAAATAAAAATATTTAACGCGCGACTTTCGAATCTGTATTATATTATAATATACTTTTTATAAATATTGGGTAAAGAGTAAAATTAATTTAATTTTGAGTCCGCGAAAAATTAAGAAAAATTATGAAATTGAAAAACTCCATTTTAAAACGTATCTATTATATTTTATTCTTAATATTTTACGATCGTTTCGGCGTTACAAAATGAAAAATATATTAGAAATTGCGAACATTACAGTTTAGAATAATAAAAGTTATTAGTGTTCATTCGTACAATATTAAAAATACAACCATTCGAAAATAAGTGTGAAGTCTTTTAATAAGTCTAAATTTAAAAAAAAAAAAAAAATTAAATTTATTAATATGTATTTCGTATTATATTTATCCGCTTTTTTTTTATTATTATTATTATTGAAATGGTCATACTGGACGTTTTATTGCATCATTATTATTTCTTTAGTAATAAATTTCCATCCACTAAGTCTGTTTACGTTTAAACGTTCGATATACTCGTTTTTCGTTTTCTGAGAAATAAGGGTAAACGCACGAGAACAGTAGTTGCGGTCGTAAGCTTTCCGATAGCCGTATAAAGTATAATAATATTAATAATAATAAAAATAATAATAATAATAATAATAATAATAATAATAATAATAATAATAAATAATTATTATTATTATTATTATTATTATGTGAACCGCTAATATGTATTTCATATATTACATTCGCCGAAGAGAGGGTTGTTATAATTTTGAGTGTCGCTTGTACCCAAATCGGGAACGGAGGCACTAAAATATTTACATAACATGTACTCGCATTGTTATTAATTTAAAATTTGAATACGTACCTTCTTCATAAAATAATTATAATTATAGTAACATAATGTGTGGGATTTTATAGCAGTGAAATGGTCGTTTAGTTCGCGACGTGCGGGATGCTGTGGTCGTGTAATAATTTTTTAAAAAAAACTTATCGGTCCACTGGCGGTTAGGATAATTTCACGGGACCCCGGTGAGGATTTTACGCATACCAAAAAGTTTTCTGTGAAACTACACCAGCGGACGGAGAGCGTAAAACACACGTAATTTTGTGTCGTGTAATAGTATCACACCGATTTACGTTACTAATATAATTTTACCTACGATAATATTATTTATTCTGTGTAAATGATAAGAACCTGTTTACCGAACCTCTTTGATTTCCTCTTGGTTTAAATTTTTCCTGCGGAGAAAATAAAATGTTTAAAATTTCTCATAAACAATCGATTCAATTAATATATATAGAGTAGATACGCTGATATGTAAAAGAGAACGATTTTACGAATATAAAAAAAGGCGTTCGAATGAATCCGGATAAGCGCATAAGAAATAAACGACGATAAAATTTGTAGTTTTATCATTTTATCAATACACAAATAGAGGATACCTACGATTTATCCAAAAATTAAAATTCAATTTAAATATCATAATGTATGTCTCTTTAAACTCGATTACTAAGGACACAACACTCACAGAGTAGTGTCTTTGGAACAGCTCCTCCATGACACGTACAAGGTCGTGAGTACGATTGGCAGTCCCCAACCGATTGCGTAAAACCATCGCATAGCGTATACGTCGTTGACGAAAACCACCACAAGAGCCATGTGCAAATGTAATCCCTCGCAGAACATCCACATGTAGTTGGCGACCATGAAGAATTGTAACATCACGTGCAAGAACCTGCAATACATCTGGTGAAAAAATAAAATATTAAAAATCATCGTGATAACGAGAAAAATGAGAGGACGCACGGTTAAATTCACAATGAATATAGTTCAATGATTTATTCAGAACGAGATAAGTAATCGCGCGGTCGAAACGTATTTAAAAACGATTATTAAAAGCTTGGGGGAAAAAGTATAATACGCTATAGGTATTTTATTATAAATACTTCAGATTTTTTTTTCTTTTCAATATTAGCATACAAATGGAATAATATTTCAATGGAATTTATCACGCATCTGGTTGTGATAGACAACGGAGAGTGGAATTTTCCGAACTTAATAATATAAAGATTGTTTTTTCTTTTGTCATCTATATGAATTAAGTTAATTAAATTAATATAGGAGTAATTTTATTTATTATTGATATCTACAAATTATTATTATTCAATATTGTGAAAATATTCAATCTATATTAACAAGTTAGACAATCAAATTATTTTCACTTTAGTAGAAATATTTTCAATTTCTCATAATGTATATAATATCGTATCAATATATTTCTGTTGTTAAAAACAATATTGAAATACAACTGCAATCAAAATCTAATTGTTTTATGAATAAAATGATAAAAACGGATAAATTTTTTTTGCCAAAATATACGATTAGTTATTAATGTAATACAATTTTAGCGAGAACATTAAAAATGTAATGTTATTGAAACTTTTTTCTGTGTCCAATTTGTATCGTTAGTTTCATAAAAATTAAATATTAAAATATATATTTTTAATTTCCTATATAATTTCCGAGGACAGGCATGTTGTTTAATATGTACGAAACATTGGTGTTTAGAAACGAGTTTTAGAATTTTAGGTACAGTACCTATTTATGGGACGTATATTATTTTTGGAAAACTGGAGACTTGTTTTCGCTATTATTTTTTCTCATTCGATCCAATGGAAAAAGACCGATAGTCGTATTGGAAAAACTTCGTTTGCTCACGTGTGTATTTTATTAGTTTGTCCATCGTGCTGTATCCGTTAATATGGCGGGATAACCACATCTTATAATTAACTTGGCCAGGTTAGCCAACCATTTTTGTCGTACAGTGATGTCCGTTCTAAACTTTTAATACGGAACAATTTTTTTTTTTTTTTTTTAAGTTATATATAGCTTACGAATCCGTGCATTTTTATGTTATAACGGTCATCCTGTACAGTATTGAATTGAACGTACGCGCGTTGTTATAAAATATTACCTTATATTATGTTATATAATTATATCAGACCTCGTCTGCGACGCGTATCGACGTTTTCGCGGCTTTTAATTTATTCCGAGTAGTTATAGAAGCTGTATAATTCATTTCTGGACCCGTACTAAGTACACGTGCACACGCGTCTCGCGCACAGTATTTAGTGATTGTGATTAATGGATTTCGGGATTATCCGGATCGTACTTTATTTTCCGCAGGTCGTTTTTATTGACATTTTTATCATTCTCTCTCTCTCTCTCTCTCTCTCTCCCTCTCTCTCTCTCGCTCTCTCTGTCTCTGTCCCATTCCGCACGCGTGCGGGTCTCCGAAAGTATACGATAAGTCGATAACGAAAAACCACTGTTACAATATGTGTTATACCTTAATATACATTATATTATATTATCCTTATGTAGTCGAAAATCTATCGACAAGGATAATACAAAAATAAGTCGAGCAACATAAATTATTATACGACGTCTTTGGGGCGGCGACGTTTGCCCGTACGTCTAACCTATAAAATATTATCGTGTTCTACGGATTCGGTATTTCGGTGTACAAATGTTTCGAGAATTTAAAGTATTGTTTTCGGTATCCGTCGACCGTTCGTGCGACGGGAAAGGTTATTGTTCATCGTATTATTAGGTAGTTATTATTACACAAGTACATATCGCCGTATAACCCAGGAATCATCAATTTATATTAATAGTTAAGCGGAATGGATACGTCTATATTATTTATGAAGGTGCTAAATTTCGCAATTTATATGAACGATTTAGGATATGTACACATACCCATAGTCACATTAAGCAGGGGTCTTCAACCCACGGCCCGCGATCATATTTGAAATTTAACATGTATATTTTCTAATTCGATAAAATCATAATGGTTAAGCTATAGCTATCGTAAATATTTTGATATTTTAATAAAACAAAAAATTTGTAATTAAAAAAAAATATTTATCTATAATATATGTTTTAATAATATTAATAATTTGTATTTTAAAATGTACCTCCTAATCATAAAAATTGTTATAATAAAACTGAATTTTTGTATAAAATACATGTTTTTACAACGAATGCGGCCCGCAAAGTTTTTAAAAAATAATTCTTGCCGCCCACTGTATAAAAAGGTTAGGTTGAAGACCCGTGCATGAAAGCCATTTTCCTTCGCCTTAAATCTAATTTTAAATCAAACGTTCGTTCGTTTATCTTTTCGGACGCGAATCGCCTAATAATGGTAAGTTGTCACGAGGGTTAATAATATCTTTTTCAAACGTACCCCGTTTTGTTGGATCATTGACAGATCTTCCACGACGGTTTTGTACCAAATGATCCATGCTAGATTGTTTAACGCCAACGATATGAACAAGTGTACGTGAATGGCGATCCTGGTGCACCTCAAAGTCCTGAAATCAAAACACATTGCCGTTATCATTATCGTACAACCTCCTAGGCCCTGGATAAAAAAAAAAAAAAATAGATATATTACGATTTTTCACGTTCGCCAAAAACGGATGATATACGCAATGGGTATACACTTTGATGTATAATATTGTAGTATTTAATCCGCGTTCTCGACGTAAAAAGTTTTTTGAAGTTTCCGAACACGTTTCGTGAATTTTATACCGTGTGCGGACACAAAGACACGTGTGCGAATAATTTGGAATTCGTTTCGGACAACATAACGGTCCGAATAGTTTTGTAGGAGAATCGGTATATGGCAAAGGCGTCGCACGCATATATTACAAACGATAATACTCGTGATAATAATAATATATTCAACAACTATTTTACGTACGTTTTCCAAAACACGAGTAACAGGGTACGAATTTCACAACGTATTTCATTATAATAATAAGACATATATAGCGATAATATTTTGGTAAAATATTACCGCGAAACCGATTCGGATAATTTATACCGGATCGGATGGTAAATTAATATATTTTTCTAACCGACATAACATTATTTTATCCTCCTCGTAATTTTATTGTTTCTAAAAATTTACATCTTTTCAAATACTATATATTATATCTCGTCCTTTAACAAAAATTTCAAACCGTTCGATTTTATACCAACGACGGATTATAATCATTATTTTTTCTAAAATATAAAACTGTAAACGGTTTGTCGATAGAAAATATGATAATATTCGTGCGGAATTTTCTTCGACGTTTGAAACGATAATAAATATCCACGGATTAATGAGAATAATCGTCGACGATGTAACAAACAAAGTGAGATAATGTGAATAATAAGTTATTTTTTTTATTTTTTTTTTATACCTAGTCATGATTTCTAATTATCTCGTTTAATCCGTCATAATATTTTAACTATGTCTTATGGCAGCTGAAATTTATGTAAATTAGATGGAAAGCTATCAAGACCCGTGGAAAATTAAAATTTCCAGTTAATCATTTATTAAAATTAATTTTTTTCCCGAGTAGCTTAATATGCTATATTTATGTGATTTTTTAATCTAATAAATGCAAAATGCTATATTTTTGCTAAATTATTTGATTGAAATAATAAATTTGGAATCGTACAGATCAATTTATACTCATAATATCTGTTTGACTGGATATGGCTTAAACGACAATAACGAGAATTGGACTTGAAAGCACCCTGTACATATTCGCTTTTCGATAGTAAACTCGAACACACGTTTATCCATAGAGCACAATAGAATTTGCGCATTATCGAGAGTGTTGGTGAAACGAAGAGAGGCTAAAATAATATATAAAAGGTTAAAATGTTTTATTATTTTTTTATACTTGAACGTGAAGAAAATCAGCAACGATGTTAGCAAGGCTGCCAACGAAACGGAATAACCGACGATGTACATTGTGTTGATCAGTTCTCTGAACTAAAACAGAAGAAAAAAACATTATTAATATACGTAAAGTATAAAATAATATAAACCCTAGTTCACTGAACTCGTATGTATTCTTTTACTCGAAACGAAGTTTTGCGTCGTTTATATCACACGGATAATATTGAAGAGACTAAATTTCAAAAGTTTTATTATAATTCGTAAAATAATAATTTCTATAAAACATAACATAATAAGTATATGGTATAAGTTCATAACCTTATAAAAACAAATTCTATAAAGTTTTAAATTTGAACATACGACCAAATGCGTTTTTTAAATAAATCAACGGGCTTTTTTTTTTTTTTTTAATATAATATAAAATTCTGCGCGGGGACGAATAATTATTATTTTACATTCACTTACATTAAAGTCTTCGGTGTCTACGCATCCGGTGTAATTTGCCCAAGGTTTTCCGGTTTCCGGATGTTTGAACCATTTGCCGTCCGACATACAGTTTTTAAACGCTTTTCCTGAAATATACGAATAATAATATTACGAATAGACGACGCATCTACTACAGTCTACGTATTTTAAATTTCACAATATCGAGTAACTTCGAACAAAATCACCACAAAAAATTATTCGTTTTCGTAATGGTATAATATGATCGAAGTCTACGTTTAAATGTATAATCAACGTCACGCCGTTATAACAGCTTGTGAATAAATCATTTAATCAATATTTTAATGAAATCCGTTATCATTATTTACGATTAAAGTAGCATTTTGATTTCCCGACTTTTATTAAAATATCATCTAACCTAAAATTATGTTATATCGTTACATATTGTCTGCTAATCAGAAAAGTTTCGAGTATTATACGGAGTGGTATATATGTGTTTAGGTTTCGGAATTGAAAAATACATAACTTTTCTTTTTTATCGAGTATGCGAACTCAAAAATAAAGCTCGTGTATACTGTAATTCAAATTTTAATTTTTTAAGTTTAGAAACGAAATTCAAAGAAAGAAAAAAGAGAAACTTGTTAAAAAAAAGACTTTGATTTAAAACCGTAAAAATATCATCAATTCATCAAGCCTTAATCCCATCAAAATCATCGGGGAAAATCAATTAATGATAAAATTAAAATATATATACAATATATATATAAAAATAAAACGATAGTAAAAATGAATTTTATCATATATATTATATATGTATATAAAATATTATTATATTATAATATGAGACTTATAATCAAAATGTATCGTTAAATGTATGAAAATATAAATCTATATAATATGAATTATAAATGTACGTAAACGATATTTTAATGACATAAGTTTAAGTGAAAATATAAAAAAAAATTTATTCGACTAAAGCAAAAAACTTTTTTAAGTATATTATAATTTTGTACAATAAAACCGGTCTAATCCGATTATGATTTAATCGAATAAGTATAATATTATAACTTTAGGCCCGACGTTGAGTCGGTTATTGAAAACGTTAATAATAATAATAATAATTTTAATAATAATAATAATAATAATAATAATAATAATAATAATAATAATAATAATAATAATAATATTCGTTATATCGAAACCCAACGAGATGGAAAATTGTGTAGAAACGAATTTTTTTTCATTTTTATAGTTTATTGTTTTTTTAATATACATAATAGACTTCTTCGAGTTTTAAGTGCGGCCCTAAACCAATCGTTATACATAATAAAAGCACATAAAAATCGGATTTTGATTTCCGACTTTTACGATCTGTAAATTTCATATAATAACGTTCGTTTCTATGTTTTATATTACGATATTAAATGCGCCGTTTGTTAATATATAATAATATGTACGTCGGATTTAATTGTCACATAATATACTAATGGGATATGTAATCGAATTAAACTATAAGTCAGAAAATATAAAATTTTGAAATAAAATATAATAAAAACTTGCTATACAATAATATTAATTTTAATCGATTAAAAAAAATTTACATCATGAAAATACAAAATTCAGATGTACAGTTCACATAAGAAAGAAGATCTGATACACTGCTATGAAAGGGACACAGATATAAAGAGGATTGTGTTGAATATTGATTAAAATTTAAATTCAATGATAAATTATTACATTCGAAAAACGATTTTTAATGAAGTTTATTAGATATAATTACGTATTGATTAAAATTTTTACATTTATACAGTCTTTACGTTCAATATAAATGCCCATAAAACCCCTAAATAAGTCATCTAAATACCCAAATGGTTAAATCTGACAGTACTTCGCTCAGAATTGTTTTTTTGAATATAATGATTTATCACTGCATTTAAATTTTAATTAAAATCAAACACTATTTTCTTTAGAACTTCCACAGCCGTTTCAATTTTTTTTTTATCCATTAAACAGTTAAAAAAAAAAAGAGAATAAATTTTTCTAATATTTTATGTTAAGTAATCTATGATTATACTTCAGTATAATTTTCAAACATTAAAACTCAAAATTGCCAATTTTAACAAACAGTATACATAGTTAGATAAATACGATAATTTTAGGAAATATTCAAAGTTCTATATTTTGTAGAAAAATTAACGTAACGGTTCCAAAATTGTTATCACGTATATAAATAATATCATTTTGAACACTCGATAAAATTTTCAAGTCTCTAAGTTAAAAATTGCTTAATTTATCGTGAAATATTGAAATCGATTTCGTCATAATTTAAATTTTCGTGAAAAATGACGTTTTTCATCATTTTATTGGTAGTTTTTTCTATCGCTTAAGGTCAATTTTAAAAAATTCGATATATGACATAAATAAAATGCATCCACTTTACAACCGAAAATGTATGCTATTCATGAAAATCGAAGCGTTATTTGGTTTTTTCGAGTCGAAGAAGTGATGTCTATACATACATTAAAAAAAAAAAAGAAACACATCACTGTAAAACCAATATTATATTCTTTCCTTCGCTATAAGATTCTAAAATAATATAATGTGTAATGCGTTATATTATAATTTTATATTCTTAAAAAGTTAATTTCTTTCTCGTAATTTTTATTCGAGTGGAGTAAATACATTATTTGTCCATGTATAATATTATAATATATTAACCATATAAATTTTGAATACCTTTTTATAATATTTTTGAATTATTACGAATATTTCGTTATAAACCGATCGATTCCTACGATGTTTTTATAAAAAAAAAAATTAGATTTGAGAGTTCGATCATTCGGAAATTATTAATTTATATGTCTGTCGAATACAACATAATGCATTAAGATCATAAGTAAATACGCAATTTGACTTCAAAAAGTATGAAGTTATGTAATGCATAAAATTTAAAAAAATCATATATTTTTAGTTTCTATCATTAAAACGAGCTAGTGAAAAGTTATTCAATTTAAATCCGGCGACGAATAAATTATAATCGAAAAGGCGAATTATTAAGTTAAATATAGTTAAATATAGTTATTTCACAAATAAAATAATTTTGGTCTTTCAATTCGATAATAATTACAACGTGATAAGAATTATATATTATATGGAATATTGTGGTCGTGTTTTTATTTATCTTCGACTGACCAAAATAGTAGTACCTATTTATTAATTTCAATACAATGAAACCGTAAATAAAAATATTTTCGTTTAAAGAACTAACAACCAACAATTATATTGATTGTCTGCATTAGTATCAAATTGGTATCAGAATAGAGTTACTATCTATTCTGACTATACATATATAAAGTATATAAGTTTTGTAGCTTTACTCAATTGCAATATGCACAATAATTATTATTTATGATATCATGGCAATATTACTATTCCGATGTCAATAAATCTACAAAATTACAAATTTCAGAAAGTGTAAAGTCATTTTATTATTATTATTATTATTTGTTTTTCGCGTCAATATGACAAATATGACTACTGATTAATAATAATAAGTTATAATTTGGTATAACGATTAAAAAGAACATACATGGAAAATTAATAATTAATTTTGATCGTCGAAAAAAATAATATCACAGAATATCTAAATAAAGCCAAATATCACGATTTGAAATTGTATAAATATCCAAACAGGATTTTTATGACTGAATGGTTTCAACGTAATAACAGAATACTTAAATCTACTCTTGAACAAATGATGTGACAATGACAAGTATTAATGTTATAACTTAAATTACGTTTAACAAAAAAGTTTAGTTCATTATTTGTTTATTCAAATAAAATATTTTTTTATCAACCAAAACATTAATGAAGTAATAATAAAGTTACGAAAAAAGTTCGTTTTTACATTTTGTCACTAGGTATATCACGATAACGAGATATTATATTTTCTTAAATCTCTGATAACAGCAATAATTACGAAATGGTTTTTTCTTTTTGCCATACAATATGAAATTTTTAGTTTCCTTTTTGTTAGGTTAGGTTATCTTAACGTTTTGCACTTTCACATCGAACCTTCGTTTTATTTGACGCCATTTATTAACGCGATTAACAAAAAATGTAAGTAAATTACTTTATTATTAAATCGACTATAATTTTTGCAATACCATCTTTTCTAATAATAAAATATAAATTAGCGTGAAAACTTAAACCGCAAAAATCGATTTCGCCTATAATTTTATATTATATATTTTCCGATTTTTCAAATTGTAGTAGAAATCAAAATATTGATTTGAGACAAAGATTTGAATAAATCGAAATTTGAGTACTTATATAGTATATACTTTATAAACAATTTCCTTTCATCAACAACAGGAACATCCAAACAATAATGATGAACCTTTAGGTAAAGGTACTTATGTTTTTTTTTATATACAATATGTTCAAAATTAAAATTATTATATTTTACGAAAACTGAATTATTCGCCATTACGATAAGCTCAATTATTTTCATTTGAAATTAATCACGACCATATAATATTATAATTTATTAAAGACAGGATTTTTCAATTTTTGTGCAGCTAACACCTACAAAATGTGCAAAAACAAAGTTTTAGTAGGAATTATATTTTTCATTATATGGGTACTTTTCTTTTTATTGATATTTATTTAGTATAAATTATAATATTATTATTTATTAATTGAAATTAACTATTAATTTTATTACACATTTATATTTTACACAGATACATATTTTACTGATTTATAATTTGAAAACTTAAAACGTGCGACTTTGTACAAAAACCATAAAATGTGTAATTTTGTTCAAAATAAAACTTTCTTTAAAAGTAATCTACATTTCTTGATTTGGATTTGTAGCATGTTTTTATAGGATTTAAAACACGCCATAAAAAGATGCAATTGTACCGGAATCCGGTCTATAAATTATAATAAATATAGTGAAATGAAGGTAGACGAAGTTGGGCATTATACTTATGTAGCGTAACTTTTTAAAACCATCTAACAACGTGCATTTGAACTTGTTAGACATTGTGCGAATGTTGTTAAGAATTTTTTTAATTATTTGTTTAATGTTACTTAACTTTACTCTTTGTAATGCTAAATATTCACAGCTAGCATTATATTTCGCATTTTATTTATTTTTTAATCCTTCAATCTATGCGTTATATTGTTACTAACTTTTTAAATACATTCTATCTTTTGCATTGGACTTCTTAGACATTGTCTGACAAAATTGTAAGAATTTTTTAGGCGATCGGTTATTTTAAGTGATTCAACTTTAAACTATAAAATTACAAGCAAATAGCTAAAGTATGGACATTTTAAGAACCCATGCATAGTATTATGTATGTACATTAATTTATATATAATGTTGATCAAATAATCATAATTATACTCGTGTTTTGTTAAAACTATTATTTTACTTATTAATTTTAAGCATCAATTAAAATAATAATATTTTTTATATTTAATTTATTAACACACAAAAGAAAAGAAGTTTGAGAAGTTTTTTTTTTTGAAGATATTTTAAAATAAGTTTAAAATAAAATGTTAAAATTTTATTAAAAAAAATTGTTATGCTTAGCTAATATGCTATTTTAGAAACCAAAAAATAATTAAATTTTTATATATTTTTTTTTATAAAATTTAAAATTTAAAGTTAATTAACAATAAAGAGTAATGAATGAAAATATATCATGACATTTTTATATTGTATCATATTAAACTTTATTATTTTCTGTGTGTAGTGTATATTTTAATATTCTTAACTACTGTTTCCATTATTTATACAATATTATCATTAATTTAAAAAAATTAAATATATTATTACGTAGATGCAAGGCTGTATAATATATTAGTTACGATTATGAATTAACTAGGTAATTAATATTTACGTTAAATACGTTTAAAAAAAATAAAAACGTAATTTAAATTATTTGTGCATGAATCAGTTTTGCATGCAAGAATAATGTTTTAAAGTATTGTAATACGTTATTGAGCATGAAACACAATTTAAATTAAAATGAAATACACATTATTAAATAATTTATTATCTATAATAAAGAAGTTAAATAATAGGTAAGTAGTTTTATAACAAAAAAAAATATTGAATTTATAAATCTAAGGTATCTATTGTTTATGATTATGCTTTAAAAAAATTAAACCAATATTTTTAATTATTTTTTAGATTTCAAGCGAAGCGAATGTCATGAGTCTATTGGGCAACACAAAATACAAAATAATTGAAACCGAAAAATCAAAATTCACTGCGACGATTGCGATAAATGTTATTATTGGCCAAACAAGAAGAAACATACCCATGTAATATTAATATTAATATAATATTTTATATATTAATTAATATAAATTAATATTTATTAATAATTATTATTTTATAATAAGATCTAAAGAACACATCAGATGCATAAAAAATAAGGAAACTGATAAGTCTCCATAGCTATACACATTTTAGAATTTAATCATAATCTTAACACAATCAAATTATTAAAACAAGTCACAAATAATCAAGAATTAAATATAAGAGAAGCTATAGAAATATCCTCAAAAAATGAAAAAAAAAGAATATTAAATTGGGATTTAAATCCATTACAAAATTACTTGTTAAAACTATTACCATAATAATTAATAATTGATAATTAAACCGTACATGACACTCATCGTGCGATGACATCATACACTATATAAGAGAAATGTACACGCCGATAACGGTCAGTCTGTGTTTTGCACTGAAGATGGAAACATTGTTATCGAAATACGTATTTGCTTAAATAAAAGTAAATTTTTTTGTAGATTTGGATTTTATTTTATTTAAATTAAAAAGATGCGTGTCTTTTTTTATGTACGCAGACTCTTTTTTCGACATTAAACAACGCTCCGATTTTCACGAACAGCATAATTTTACTGTTCGAAAGTGGATATAGTTGGTACTATATTTAGGTCATTCAAAAATAATTTTTCTACAAAATATAGAACTTTGAATTTTTTCTTAAAATTCTCGTTTTTATCTTTGGATAAAATTGGCAATTTTGAGTTTTAAGGTCTGAAAACATTATTGAAGTATACTCACATATTACTTAAAATGTTACCAAAATATTAAAAAAATCCCAAGTCTCGATTTTTATTATTTTTTTTTTTTATTTTATAGCCGTTTAAATTGGTATTATTAGTATAATCGAAAATCTAAGAATCCATATAAGTTTTCTACTTATTATTTCTCAATACTTTTACAATAACGATTAATAAAAAAGAGAAAAAAATAGATATGTTAACAATATATTAATATTAATCAAGAATAAACGAAACTATTTATTTCTGTGTGTAAACTTGAAAATTTTAATATTAAAGTTAAAAATTGGATAATATTATAAACATGAGGTACAACAAATTCTAACAATTTTTTTAACAATATGTGTCTAACAAATTCTGAAATTCCAATACTTAAAATTAGATAGTTTTAAAAAGTTATACTACATATTAACTAACTTCGCATACCTGTGAAATAAATGCTATATATTAAAAGACAAAACGTTTTAAACTTGTACGTTATATAGATTTTTTTTTTAAATACGATTTATGAGACGCTACGATTGTTCTAGTGGAATATTTTCATTAATGAATCGGTGGCTGAAAAAAATTCGAACGAAAGTGCGATTAACGACCGTAGTGTACAGTTTGTGTACATACGAAAATTAGGAATTCGCAGGAGAGCACTTGAACACGTACTGGAAAACTCGGCTTAACTGTTGGTGCGAATATTTCGAAATCCTACAGTCGAATATTGATTACATTTATTTAAAAAGAAGTCTTATTCATATAATGTACTGGACGTCATCAACGTAATTCCTCCGAGGACATCGTTGTTATCAACGAAACAAATGATATTATAATGATAAAATAATAATATTTTCAAGGCCATAGAAAACGAAATGTGTTCTAAAATTCTGAAGGTAGTAAGTACAGTTATACCGTAAATCGTATAGTGTTCGATGACATCGGCAAAAACGATTTATTGTGGATTTACGCGAAAGATCTGTTCTTTTAGTTTATTAGTTACTTAATTGCAAATTCGTTTTATATTATTTCCGCTAAAACGAAATAAATTATAATTTTTAATATTTTAGACGAAATATTATTAAAATTTATATTTTAATTTTAAACGTTTTTCATATATTAATTATTCTGTTAACGTTAAGTTTCTGACGTTTAAATGTATTAAAAAATTTAACGTTTGGACGCGTATTAAATATTTATGTATTTTATTTTGCGTTATTTATGTTCTGTCGTTATATTGTTAACTTTGAGGTATAATTTTTACATAATATTTCGTTCTATTTTTTTTTTTTAATGGGAAATAATAAATCCAAGACACTGGCGTTGTACTGTATGAACATTATTTGGATTTTATTAGATATGTGATAGGTATAAATATATATTGTAAATTTGCAGAATTAATATTATACCTACGTGTCGAGAGAACGTCGTAGAAATGAGAACGAATATTAAACGGTTATGTTTTTGAATATCGAAAATCCGTTCGAGTCATCAGTTATGAAAAGAAAAATATAATATTATGAAAAGAAAGGGAAAAAATACACCGGGATTTACATTTTTACGACGAGCGGTAAGTGCGTGTCCCGTTTCAGATAGTGACATCATATTATAGCAACTATAATAATAATAATATCTAATCTATCTCTTCTACTACTTATTCTCGTACTTAAGCCATCATATTATGCGAGCATTAAAAGAATTGCGATATGTTCACGCGACAGACGTGTGGGAGGATTTTTCGCAAGAAAACACGGTATAATAAGATCACACATTTTTACGGTTTTTACCGTATTTATCGTATGAACACGTCCGTAAACAGGATTTACGCGTCAAGTGTCTAGTTTTTTCCTGTATTGTGTGTAGTGTACATATGAAGTGTATGTACAGAGTGTTCAAAAAACGATAAGTATTATTGTTACAATTCAGATATTATAATGTAGAAAATAGTAATTTTTTAATTTTTCCAACACTCTGTATACATAATACCGTTGACTCTAGAAATTTTAGACAGTAACTGCGGTACGTATTATTATAATTATATATCGTTATTCATTATAATTTATAACACACTCGTTGGAACGAAACAGTTTAACCCGAGACTAAAATATTATCGTCCAATGTCGCGTTGACGAAAGCATAAAAAATCTGAATTAAAAACAAAAATCTACTATCCTAATCATAAACTTAAAGCCGCCTTGTAAAATAATATAACATATTATTCTACGTATCGTTTCACAGACGGAAAATCATAAATATTATAAACGAAGAACTCAAAGATTTATACTCAAAGACTTGTAGTCGACCAACAGAGCTTAGTAAATAATTATATTTTATTATTAATTATATACACGTAATAATTATTATATTTATAATTTATTAAAATTAAAATGTTAAATTACATATTTTGACGGAATACACATTGATAAAATTAAAAGTTTAGATAAAAAAAAAAAAATTACAATGAAATATTATGGCCTTTTTTTTTTTTATATGAAGGCACCAACTAGAGATTTTAGATCAGAAATAATGGTTAGACTACAACGAATATCATATGTTACGGGTTTACGATAGATAATTCTGTCTGGTTAGTGCATTATTTAGGTCATTTTTCGATTTTTTCATAACTGAACTCATGCGGACTTAAACTACCAAAAAATGACGAAAATTCGTCAAACTCGTAATTTCGACGAATTTGATTTCAAATATTCTACGATTGTCGATAAGGATAACTCAGGAAATATTCAAAGACTGACAATTTTATCGGGTGTTCACATAAGTGTATTTTATTTTCGGATTTCTCCCGTTGATATTTAAATTTAAACGAGTGTGAAAAGCATTTTTATAAATATGCGAACAAACAATCAACAAACTCATAATATAATCCTATACGTTTGATAGATGTTCGCTCATAGGGTAGTTTTTTCGAATTGATCTATCATATGCACCGTGAGAAAAACTAATAATATTTTCGGTTATTTTATATTTTTTTACTATTGGAACCTTTTTTTATGAATACGTTGCAAACACTTCGAAAGAGGTTATTGTAACTTGTGCTCACACGTTTCGTATATTGTGATGTTCGCATCTTAATACCGTAAAAGTAAAATTTCCAAACAATTTTCCCAAAAAACTATAAAAAATGAAAACGAGAAATCATTTTGAACGATTTAAAAAACGATAACATTGCATAGACATATTTACATTTTTCATCAAACGTTTTTTATTATATTCTATACGTATAACTTATTCTTTTATGTCGAATGTGACTATATGACATTATAATATAATAAAATATTATGAAAACAGTTTTGAATTCCTCTTCTATTTTTCTTCCATTTACAATTGAAATAATATTACCTAAACCTAGGTATACAGACAAGAGTCTGAAATCGATAATTATTAAAAAATACGATAGAATACTTAATAATACATTTTAGATTCTGAGCGAAGCGAAAAATGTATTGGTTTTACAATGATGTATGATTATTATTATTTTTTTTTATTCTGAAGACATTTTTATTACTCGATATAATGCCCCGATTTTCATGAATAGCATATGTTTCCGGTTAGAAAGTGGATGTAGTTGGTACTTTATTTAAGTCATTTTTCGAATTACAAAAAATTTACCTTAACCGGTAGAAAAAACGACCAAAAAATAACGAAAAAACGGTATTTTTCACGAAAACTGAAATTTCGACGAATTTGATTTTAATATTTCACGATAACTCGTACAATTTTTAAGGTAGAGATTTATTTTTTTTTGGTTGTTCACATAGCTACTATATATATTTGGTAATATATTAGAACCGTTTGATTAATTTTTCTTCAAAATATAGGACATTGAATATTCCGTAAAGTTTTCGTTTTTTTTTTTTTTTGTATATTATAACGTTTGATAAAATTGGCAATTTTTGGCATTTTGGTCTTAAAATTTTACTGAAGTATATATACATATTACTTAATATTGTATCAAAATATTAGAAAAATCCCTTGACTCAATTTCTTTATAGCTGTTTAAAGTCGATATTTTTAGTTTAAACGAAAATATTATGGAAAAAATGTCGAAAGAACGGCATATTGCACAAAAATGGAAATTTCGATGAATTCGATTTTAATATTTTACGATTACTAGGCCATTTTTTAAGTTAGAGACTTGAAAATTTTATTGGGTATTCACATAAGTACTATATATATGTGGTAATTTAACCTAATCGGTTTGGAACTGTAACGTTAATTTTTTTACAAAATATAGGACTTTGAATATTTCGTGAAATTCTCGTTTTTATGTTTATATAATAAAATAATATGATAAAATTGGCAACTTTTGGCATTTAGGTCTGTACATTTTACTGAAGTATACTTACATATTACTTCGTATGATATCAAAATTTTAGAAAAATCCCAAGGCTCAAATTTTTTTTATAGTTGTTTAAAATTCAAATTTCAGTAAAATCAATATTTATAGAATTTATATGGATTTTTCTTATTTTTATGTATGAAGACATTTTTTCGACCAGAAGGTAGAAATAATGCTCCGATATTTACGAATGTATAGGTTTTCAGTAGAAAATTGTATGTAGTTGGTACTTTATTCAGGTAGTTCTTTGAATTTTTCAAAATTGACCTTATGCGGTAGAAAAAACGACGAAAAAATACGAAAAAACGGCTTTTTTCACGAAAACTGAAACTTCGACGAATTCGATTACAATATTGAACGATAACTCCGGCAATTTTGAAGTTAGATACTAAAAAATTGTATAGGGTGTTTATTTATGTACTATATGTGTACCTATATGGTTCCTATATGTGTGATAAAATTTTGCGTTTTAATTATTTCATAAAAAATATTAAAACTTTAATCAATTCCTTCATTATCTGACTGAACTTCGCTCAGAATCGTTTTTCGAATGCAATGGTTTATCATTGCATTTAAATTCTAATTAAGATTAAACACAATGATTTGCACACCTGTATCCCATGTGGCAGGAGGAGAATCAGCTCTTTTTTTTTTTTTTTACATTCTTAGACTAAGAATGTAAAAAGAATCTTAGTCATTAGTGAGGACAATTGCAAGTAAAAAATAAGATATGCTTAGAAACTTAAATAAAACTAAAATTCACTAATATAAAAAATGTAAATTTTTAATTAGATATTTTAATTATGATACATTTTTTACGAAAAACGATAAAAGAATAATGAAGAAGTGTTTTTAATTTTTTTAATCATTAAGTATAAGTTGTTTTTAGAATAAAAACGCTAAATCTAGGTATATTGTATATGACTCTCCTCTTTTCATACCTTGCTCCGGTGAATTAGATTGCTAGTTGCTTGCTCAACACAATCTACAATTGTGTTCACAGACGACTACGACAAGTTAATAATAAAAGTATTTATTGTATACGTAAAAATTAAAAAGGGGAAAATTATATTACGATATACATACCAATAGACTATGTATTTTCTTTCATTACTTCATGAGACATATAATTCTCTTCTTATATATTCGTTTCATAATCATCGATGAACACAATTGTAGATTGTGTTGAGCAAGCAAACAGTACGTCAGTAAACACAATAGACTATGTATTTTCTTTCATTACTTCGTGAGACATATAATTCTCTTCTTATATATTCGTTTCATAATCATCGATGAACACAATTGTAGATTGTGTTGAGCAAGCAAACAGTACGTAAGTACATACAATAGACTATGTATTTTCTTTCATTACTTCATGAGACATATAATTCTCTTCTTATATTCGTTTCACAATCATCGATGAACACAATTGTAGATTGTGTTGAGCAAGCAAACAGTACAAATTAATAAAAATGACTAATAATACAATTTCAAGCAATTTATAGGCTATTGTTGATGATATATATTGAATATATCATAATTGAAAAGTATTTATATGTATATTTTACATAATTTTATTATATAGTGGTATATATTTGTTAATTTATTATTATTCTATTCAAAATCTATAAATGATTTTCATTTACATTCGTAGTCATCAGTGAGAACAATTGCAAGGACATAGGATCATGAGAGATAAATGTAAGAACGATAACTTTATTATTGAAATACAATATAACAATTACTCATCCATTTTCTCATTCCTTTCCTCATTCCTTTCCTCATTCCTTTCCTCATTCCTTTCCTCATTCCTTTGGGGAAATATTGTAGGTATACCAAAAACCCCAATAAGAATGATTAAAATCAACATAGTAAATGGATATTTTGGAAAAGAATCACGAAACAAAACGAAGTATATTGACATAACAACAACGCACAAAAACTTCCAACTACAATTAGCCATGCTATAGGTCCTATGACTAATTCTTCTTCTTCTGCTCTTGGTCTTCCTCCTTGCTCAACACAATCTTGGAATGAAGATAAGTGCGTAGTGTACTACTACTTAAGGTAGCTTAGATAGGTAACTGGTTACATATATATAGCGGAGAAAAAGTGTTATATCGCATATTTAATTGTTGCCTTCCTCAATACAAAAGAGAAAGGATTATAGTAATATAACATATATAATAGTACAGCCATGTTAATTTAACATTACTTTTGTAAAATATGTCATTATTTCTCTAGGTATTGATGGTCTCTAGAGGAAAAGTAGAGAACTTTATTCAAAATTCAAAACTCTCCTCTTTACACTGGTACTCTTTTCACAAAAGTATCAGATCTTCGTTTATATTAAATTGTCTTATGGCATGAAGTACAGGGAATATGACAGCTATATCAAAATAAAAGTTACCTGTCAGCTGTCTTAATATGTGATATTGAACCTTTACGATTATTATATACCCAAAATATACAATATATGATATGATCTTGTCGTCGTCGTCGGTGAACACAATTGTAGATTGTGTTGAGCAAGCAACCAGCTATTTATTCCACCAGGAGTTAAGACCTTCATATACAATAACCCAAATAGAGCCTCTTTAGTCTAAAAACTACATACTTTTTTTAAATTAATAAAATAACACTTGTGTAAACATTATATTAGAATCATTTAGTTATTGAAAACTTTAAATTTTTGGTATTATGTATCTCGTTCATTGATATCATTAATTAAGTAAACAATTTTTTCCTACAAATCATGTGATATTAGTTCAAGAGAATGAATATAATAATAATATTGTTTTTTGGTAATATAGTTATCGTTGTTATAGTTCTTTTACTTGCTCTGATTATAATTATGATATAATAATAATATTCATAAATCCAATAAGTCGAGTTATAAGGTGCAAGTCATATACATATTATTTAATTTAAGATTCTAAGCATATCTTATTTTAGATTCTGAGCGAAGCGAAGAATGTATTGGTTTTACAATGATGTGTGATTTTTTTTTGTTTTTTTTTTTTTTTTTATTCTGCAGACATTTTAACTACCCGAAATAATGATCCGATTATCACGAATAGGGTATGTTTCCGGTAGCAAAGTGGATCTAATTGGTACTTTATTTAGGTCATTTTTCGAATTTCTCAAAATTGACCCTAAGCGGTAGAAAAAACTTCGAAAAAATGACGAAAAAACGGCATTTTTTCACGAAAAATGAAATTTTGACAAATTCAATTTCTATATTTCACGATAACTCAAGCAATTTTTAAGATAGCGACCTTAAATTTTTTTTGGTAGTGCACATAGCTACTATGTATATGTGGTAAAATTTTGGAACCGTTATGTTAATTTTTCTATAAAATATAGGACTTTGAATATTTAGTAAAATTCACGTTTTTACGTAATAATGTTTGATAAAATTGTCAATTTTTGGTATTAAGGTCTGTACATTTTACTGAAGTATACTTGCATATTACTTCGTATGATATCAAAATTTTAGAAAAATCCCAAGGCTCAAATTTTTTTTATAGTTGTTTAAAATTCAAATTTCAGTAAAATCAATATTTATAGAATTTATATGGATTTTTCTTATTTTTATGTATGAAGACATTTTTTCGACCAGAAGGTAGAAATAATGCTCTGATATTTACGAATGTATAGGTGTTCAGTAGAAAATTGTATGTAGTTGGTACTTTATTCAGGTAGTTTTTTGAATTTTTTAAAATTGACCTTATGCGGTAGAAAAAACGACGAAAAAACGGTTTTTTTCACGAAAACTGAAACTTCGACGAATTCTATTACAATATTGGACGATAACTCGGGCAATTTTGAAGTTAGATACTAGAAAATTGTATAGGGTGTTTATTTATGTATTATATGTGTACCTATATGGTTCCTACATGTGTGATAAAATTTTGCGTTTTAATTATTTCATAAAAAATATTAAAATTTTAATCAATTCCTATTCATTATCTGACTGAACTTCGCTAAGAATCGTTTTTTCGAATGCAATGGTTTATCATTGCATTCAAATTATAATTAAAATTAAACGCTAAGGTTCGCACACCTGTATCCTGTGCAGCAGGAGTATCAGCTCATCTTTTTTTTTATCGATTATATGAAGCATTTCTGTTTCATGATTATGTACCCTAACAAACTATAATTTAATAATTTATTAATGTTCTAATCAAAATATTTTATTTTCATCATTATTAGAAATAGTTTATAAATTATATTATAATTTTCGATTATGATTATTATACTTAGATTTTGGGCGAATCGAACACGTGTCTTTTTCATTTTTTATGTATGTAGAATTGTAGACACTTATTCGACCTGAAATAATGATCCGATTTTCATGAAGTGCATATGTTTCTGTTTGGAAAGTGGATGTAGTTGTTTTTTTTTTTATTTACCGTTTCAAAAAAATTCTTGGACGATGAAAAATAATATTATACAAATCACAGTAATTACAACATAATATTATCGAGGGTTATGTCGTGCGGTGAAGTTTTACTCGTCCCAGTCGTTGTAAATATGACATCTAATATAAATTGTAATGTTTTAGGATTTTTTAACGGAAACATGATATGTATATAAAAGCGAGCCGTGTCTATTTTGACATTTTACTAATCAAAGAACTATCTCGTCTTTTTCCTGTCCGTATAGTAATATAACACGACTGGAAATAATAATCGTAAAATATTTCTTCTTCGAGTAGTGTTTTTTTTATTACAATAAAATAATATATATATATAAAAAAAAAAAAAAAACAGAATCTAAAAATACAAACGGCAGCTAATTAAATTACATCTAGAATCGACGCTGGAGGTAAAATATTAATTATCAATTAGATTAATGGAATGATTTATAATATAATTATTACGTTATTGATTATAATATTAATTACGATATAGTTCAACCGTCAAGTGTAATTAATATTTTAAATCATAAGATGTATAAAAATGTACTTTATAATAATAATTTAATTTTGTCGTTTTAAAATTTAAAATGGCAATTATATACGTTATATACGTTTAAAAGTCTTAACCGGTCTTCAAAACTAACTTAGAAATGTCTTATAATATTAGTATACTTATTTTTAAAACGATGTTTAAATATTTTAATTTTCTTAAAAGTTATAATATAAAATGGTCGTATCTATAATATGTATTTTCTCTTTCCTTGATTTTTATTTTTTGCTTTAGGCGATTTATTATAATAATGGACTAAAGTCAAGATTTTGTGATGATTTTCTCTTTTAATTATAACAATGAGTATTAAATATTAATATCATAATTGAAAGAAACGTATTTCGGATTTTTTCCCTAATTTACATTTTATACATTTTATACATGACAATTCTTTGATTTAAATAATCAAAGAAATGTTACTTTTTATTTTTTTGTAATCAGTTAATGTTAATTTTCAATTTTCTTTCACTTTTTTTTAAAAAAAAAATTTTGTAATATGTATATTTGAATATTTTTTTCTTTTTTTTAATTGTTAAAATAAAAATACAAAGATTCGTTTGCTTTTAGTATAAAAAAAAAATTGTCAATGAATATTACAATTTTTTTTTTTTTTTTTTTTTTTTTTTTTTTTGAAAAGTAAAATGTAGGTATTATAAAATATATAATGTAAATTGAATAAATACGAATATAGTAAATAATTAAAAAGATTTAGTCTAGTTTCGTTTTGTACATATTTATTAAAAATTTGTAATCATTATTTCAAAATATGACATTAGGAAATCTTTTCAGATCTCAATTATTTCAATAATTATTTTGATATCCTCGATAAATTTATTGATATCATATGTTTATATGTAGCTATAACTGATTAAAGTTAACGTTAAGTTATTATAATTTACCTAATATATTATATTATAATATTAAATTATAATAATTTAGTAGTTTTCAATCAAAATATTATTATTACACGGAAACGAGTCAATTTTTCAATCACTGTGGTTTTTAATGTACGAATTATAATTTTTAAGTACTATGATCATCATATAAAAATATGATAATAATATTTTAAAATCATTTCATAATAAATTTAAAAACTGGATGATTTTTATGTAAATATAGGTATATAAATAATTCTTATTGAACAATTTATTATTGCGTATAGATATTCAAAATTATATCGAAATTTTATAATTAATCGCTAATTAAACAATGTCACGATAACTGGGAATGAACGTTATTTGAAATAATAAATATCGAATTGTGATATTTATTGAACGGTATGAAAAAAAAAAAAAAAAAAATGAAATTAAAACGATATTATTTTTAATGTAAGTCGTTTTTTCTTTTAAACACATTTAACTTAGTAAATCAAAATAAATTATTATTTGAATATAAAGTAATATTTAATTATTAAGAGTATCAATAATATTAGGTATTCAGTTTAATTAGCATTCGTGTATAATGTAATTAAAAGGAATAATTTCGTCCGTATTTCTTATTTTATAATATTAAATCCTCGTTATTTTATCGAATTTAGATAATATTCAAATACAATTCCGTCTTGAAAAATTCGTTATTAATAATTAATACCGTCAATAATTATTATTTCGCGTAAAATGTCATTTTATAAATTATTTATTATTATTATATTAATATACGTCGTATTCCCTCGTTCGACTATTTATCAGAATATCGAATAAGTTATAATTATTGTTATTATTATCAACTATACTGTATTCGCGAATGCCGTTTTCAAAGCCGTTTAATCACCGCGTTCGATTAGGATTTACGCGTATGAGATTATAATAATGATAACAATATAACGTTACGCATTATTTATTACGTTTTATATTAATATCGCAAAACATATTTATACATATTTATTTTATATAAATGAGAGCCGAATTATAGTTTTTGTTATCAATCCGCGTTCCCCCGAAATATTATTAGGTATTATGTTATATAGAATACAGTATACACTATACAGACGCGTATTTTATACGAAATTGTTCAAACAGCTCCGTCGAAACAATAATTTTAATCGAATAAACGATACGTATAATAATAATATATTATTATACATCACGTTTAGTGTAATATATATTTCGCTTTTATATGGGGGGGGGGGAAAATTATTTAAATTTAGGCAACGTAATATTTTTTTTTTTTATCATTTATAATATTACTCTTATCAATCCGATTTCGTCTGCATATATTATAATATTGTATGGGGAACGACCGGAAAGTCAGAAATCGCTCTGTATTCCATAATATTTAAATTAAGTATCATTTTTATTGTATTACACGCTGCAGTTCTATTATATGTATATCGTTATTATTATTCTCGACGATAATTATTATTATATTATATTTGATTATATTACACGAGACGGACGAAAATTGAACGACATAATTTTATTGAAGTCGTTTATACAATACGACGATATGCCCCGGATTTTTGCTACCGCTATTGGTCTCGACGCGTTTAACCGAGGTTACTCGGCTGCACGTGTGGAAAGTCAATAAAAAATTCCAGTGCCCCCCCGTAAAAACTTTTCCGTCCTTATCAACCATTTCGTTTACAATACGACTCGTTTTGACGAAACGTTCGATAGACGATAATAATACGGCGATATAAACGTCTCTCGTAGGAGATGCGTCTCGAGTTTTATCTCCTCTTTGAGATTTCTATTCCCAAAGTCTATACACTATAATATAATAATAATAATACAATATTATATAGACGCAAAATATATGTGAAAAAAAATATATATATATATATATCCATAGTTTAAAACGATGATTATTATTTCTTCCGTCTTGACGTAAATATTCTGAATTTTACAATATTGTTATTTTTACACGATTATATTTTTCTAATCGTTTTCAAATGTAATTTGAATGAACGCACAATATCACTAGGGAAAAATAAATTATCGTATTATATAAGAAAACTCGTAATAACTTCAATTAACTCGTCATGGATGTAACCTTAATTCACCCATTATAAAATCGTTATGAACCGTATGTGGTATAGTAAGATGGTAAACAAATTAATTATATACGTATAAATAACGGACTGGTATAATATTTTTATACGTAAGTTACTATAATCATTATTATATCATATTATTTTAAATATTATTCAATTTAAGTGTACACTTTCCGTCAAAAAAAAAAAAAAAAAAATATATATAATATTTTATAACTTCTTATATTGGATCTCTGTCCGTATTTTTGTACGTATACTTTTCTATAATTAACCGTGGAAAATGTTCATCCCCATCAAAGAAAGAAAATTTGAGATGTTATTTAAAGCATCCTATCATTATATATAAACTATAAAGCGAACGTATTATTTGTAATTATTTTATTATCTAACCTCGATGAAACTTCTTCTCATCAAGACAGCATTCAATTAAACTATTTAATAATAATAATAATTATAATAATAATAATAATAATAATAATAATAATAATATCATTATAATAATAAAATTATTGTTATCCAAAATAAACGACTTCGGAAAAATAATAGAATGATTTTTTTTTTATGCGTACCTTGACCGTACAACGTTACCTATTTCAAACGGTTTAATTACAAAATAATTAATTTTTATCGATGAGGCAAAATAACGTGATATCTGACGCGTGAATACTCTCTTAATTAATATCGATATTGGTTAAAAAGTAATAATACATTTTTGACCAACCATGCGTACATATTGAAATTTTTAAAATATAATATATTTTTTTATATTATCAATTAATGTCTTCGTTAATATTCACACTCACACATATATTTACATAATACTATTATTTATAGTAAATATTTAACAAATATTACAAATTTTGTGCAAAAAAAAAAAAAAAAAAAAAAAAAAAATGATTAAAATTCAAAATGTTTTTTAAAAAAAAATTTCACGTTTAAAATCAGTTTCATAACATAATAACATAACGAGGGGAAAAAATGTAAATTGTAAATGTAAATAAAACGTCTTATGGGTAAAATTATTATTAGAATGATTAATATTTGTCATCACGTAATATTACTATTATTTTAAATTTATTTTATTTTATCAAACAAGTGGTGATGTCAATTCATAAAGTAATATTATAAAAGCAACGTGTAATATGCGATTATTATTTTGTTGATTATTTTCCAATTTTGTTTTCTATTATTTATCAACTAATATTTTGATCAGCCTGTAAAAACGTTTAATAATTAATAACGTCTTACTGGACGGATCGAATCCCATTATGTAGTATGGACATTGAGCGAGTGCGGTTTTATTTGGTAGAGTTTCCTCCCAGCACGCCCATCCGTCGAAAATTCTCGGGCACGAATTTTTCGACAATTTCACTAAATATAAACGCAATAAAACATTACAGAATTGCATTGCTTCAAAACGTGATTCGACAAACACAAAATCAAAAACAATATAATTACAGTTAGTTTTTCTTATACCTGTCGCGTTTCGCAGACATTTCTTTTGAAGTTCAATGAGAAAAATTGTGTTCGCGTCGTATTCCTTCGACACGTGTTCCAACATCCTGAAAACAATTTACGAATAAAAATAAAATTTAAATAACCATAATCGTTATTTTATCTATATAATAAATAATAATATTATAAGTCTAATTTTTATAGCATAAGTTTTTTCTGAAATAATAATGACAGCTGATGTTGTTGTGGAAGGGACCATAAGTAAAGAGGATAGTGTTGAATTTTGATTAAAATTTGAATGCATTGATAAATCATTACATTTGAAAAACGATTCTGAGCGAAGTTCAGTCGGATAATATAATATTATGTTCAATAAAATTTTTACATTTTTATTAAAAATATATAACTAATAGATACTTATTTACATTTAGATTTCAACGTATAAAAGTTCCAAAATTGCCAATTTTATTAAAAATTATATAGATAAAAACGAGAATTCTAGAATATTATATTCAAAGTTCTATATATTTATAGAAAATTAACGTAACGGTTCCAATATGTTATTATATATGTATTTATAATATCTTTTTAAACACGCATTAAAATTTTCAAGTCACTAAGTTTAAAATTATCTAATTTATCGTGAAATATTGAAATCTATTTGGTCATAATTTCAATTTCCGTGTTAAATGCCTTTTTTTCATCATTTTTTGTTCGTTTTTCCTATCGTATATGGTCAATTTTGAGAAAGTCGAAAAATGACATAAACTACATCAAATTTTCAACCACAGAAAAGTAAGCTATTTGTGAAAATCGAAGAAAAAAGACACACATCATTGTAACAACACTAGTCCACTATACATATTCTTCACTTTGCTCAGAATCTAATAGAAAAATATAATTTTACCTACATGAGATGTAGGTAATAAAAATATTTTTCTAGAAATCTTTTCACGTCAAATAAAAATAATCGAATCGATGCAATATTTTAGATGAACCAATTATTTTAAAATGGACCTTCGGTCGAATATAATTCGTTATAGACTCGATGAATCGTACTAGTGTACTACCGTTGGACAAGCGAGATTTTCCCATTGGTATTGTGAACAGATGAAAAATGTACCAATATTTTGAGAAATTTCGCTCAAAGTACCTACGATATAAAAACAGCGGTTTTTGAAAATTAGAAAAAAAAAAAAAGAAGAAAAATGGCCGTTTTCTGGATAAATTTACGATATAATAATAATGTAATATGATAATCGATTTTGTATAATTTTATAATATAATGTATGCGTATTACATACATACGTTTATATCTTTATATTTCGTAACAAATAAACAGCAATCTGCGGTATATTGACCTGATACCAGGTATAATAATATGACCAGCGATAGGTACTTTTCGGTTCCACACGGGATTATATTAAGCTGCTATCGAATTAAATTTCAATTTGCTTTTCGATTCGATTCAATTAACGTAAGTAATTTAATGTAATTCCGTTACTTCAAACGCACACGATTCAATATGGTGCAGCATGCAATAATAATAATAATAATAATAATAATAATAATAATAATAATAATAATAATAATATATATATATATATATATACATCGTATTATGTACATTTAAATCGATCAAAGTCGTGGCAAGAAAATTAACCTATAGTAATATTATTATTATGTGTATAATATAATTTAATACTTTATTATATTATATTATACGACTAGTATTAATTTATTTACACCGCATAAACTTAAACGCGGTATAAACCGTATATCGTTGGTCGGGTAATACGCGTTTACACCGACGAGATATAATGCACGATAGTAATTATTCTAACACGACCTATAGCCGTGTAGTGATAATACCGATAAATTTAAGTTTTAAACCAAAAGTCAAACAGCCCGCGTCTCATCTTATTATAATAATATAGGTAATATGATTATATATAAATGTGAAAACCGTATAAACATATCTTACACATCATAAAGTTTAGTCTGACATTGTTGTACGCAGATAGGAGATAAAAAAGACGACGTCAACATAAATAATAATTTATAATGTTATTAATTAAAAATTATATATTTATATTTATATGTACGGACAGTATTTAATTGTGTTTGTTCTTCTCAATAATTAAACGGTTATAAAATTCGACTCTTCGCGATATCGTAGTATCCCCCCAATTAAACTCATGAAAATATAATATATTATTTTTCAAATTTTAAATATAATTAATTAATTGGATAATACGAGTATATAAATTCTTACATTTTGAATTCTCTCGTGTAAAACTAAAATTAATTAAATTCCACGATATATAAAATCATTTTTTACGTGTTTGAAAACAATATTATTCTTGTTTTTAACAAAAACTAAACAAAATTACTAAGTATAATAACTATTAAGTAGGTATTTATGTTGTTATAAATTTATAGATGGAAGTCGTTTTTCAAATTATACCTAATAAAATAGCGGTGAAACGTTATTGAGGAGGACAAACATTGTGAAACGTGCAATCGTAGATTTTACAACGCCCAAAAACGATTTTTTTTATTTACTCAGGATTATGAAACGTTTATTAAAAAAAAAAGAAAAAAGAATTGTTATTGCATAATTTAATTAAAATTATCGTACCTATCTGTATTTAACATGGCGATTATTTTTTTTTTGATTTTCGTATATTATATTTTCGATGTGCTTTCCAAGTATAGATTTTACGTTGCGAAATGAAATGAGGAAATGTAATTATAATGTTCCGTATGAAGAAGAGTTAAAATAATAATCATTCGAGGGCGTAGAAACAAAAAAACGTTCGTTTCCCGTACGATTATTATATTATTTATTGGGTAAATCGGATTTCGAGAAAAACACAATATTACATAATAGTGTGGATGAGTAACACTCTGTACACAATATCCGTATAATAATTAATCCGTGCACCCATGCGAGCTTATAAAATTTTGTCGTTTCGATTTGATAATTTGTCTTCTGCGATCCACGCGTGTTATATCTTATATACATACTCCTCACACGGGGAAAGATGAGAAATCACGTTGCGCAATTATATTATTATATTCCCTTTTAACGTATAGAATACTCGTATGTCATCTCGACATAATATTATTGTGTTTGTCGCACGACAATGAATTATGATCACCCTGTATGCTCGTAATTGCCGACATTTGTCGATTGTCATCATTAGTGAAAATAAATATTTGTACGCGCTAGACGAATGGCGATTTTTTTCCTACGTTCTTTTTTTTTTTTTTCTTCGGCGAAGTCGTTTATTTCTTTTCTATTTCTTTCCCCTATCGTTTAATTGAATTCTGTACAATAATATATTGTATTATTTAATTAAATCGCGTACTTATACACACGCGCACGTTAAATAAATAAAATCGCGCGGAAATAAATTATTATAAAAGATTACACGAAACGGTAATTAATCGGTATTAAAACAGTATTAGTAGTCGCGTTATTTTATTTTTCTCTGACACAATAAAATTATATATTTATATTTTTTTTCCCCCATATCTAAATCGAAGCGAAACGTGCGAGTATTATGGAAAGATTATTCGGTACAACCGCTGAACTTTTTACTCTCTCACTCAGGGCTTAAAGTGGGAAGGAAGTGCAGGGGGGACTCAAATACTATAGACATTTTGAGCGTTCCATGTTTTTTTAATAAAATGTAAAAATCATAAAATAACACAATTGCAACACATTAAAGAATAATATAAGTCCTACATATAACTTAACCGATAGTGTGATAGAACCTTATAACAAAATATAATACGTCTTTATATATTATTGTGTTTAGAAAACTTATCGAAAATCAAGATTTTTCTAAATGGGTGCATATAAATAATAAAACAAATAATTATCACTTTATTACTTTGTTATTGAGCGTTCCAGCGAACCTTTTTAAGTAGTTGATTAAAGGGGACGCTTTTTTTGTACTCTCAGAGGTAGGAGGACTGAGTCCCCTTGCGTCTCCCCTCACTTTAATCCTTGCTCTCACTTTGAGAATTTCAGATAGAAAGAAAATTCCGTTACCCTAAAATAATATAAATTATACTATTAATTTTACACTGAGTATAGGTACGTATAAAACGAACAAATTAAAATATTATTATTTCGTTATAAACACGTCAAAGTTATCCTTATCAGTTATCACTATACGCAAACGGTCGTATATACGCTGCGTATAGTTTATACAGCGAAATTTACTATATTGAGCTTTAGCAGGTAAGTTTGTTAATTTAATATATTAAATTTTAACTTAAATCACAATATTATAATGTATTATGCGACGGCGATTCTGAAATAATAATAATAATACGCAAACGCCAGGTATGGATTTATCATTGAAAACTTCACGTGGTCGCGCACGTCGGAAAGTTTCCTTTTTGACTTTTCGTGTATAATAATATAATGTTCTCGTGAAATTTGAATAATGTAAATCGTTGTAGAATATTATAATATGCGCACGCACTCCACACTGTCCACGTGATAATAAATTTGTTGAAAGCGATATGTATTATATTATAATATGGTTTTATTCCTAACGGATAGGAATTTATATTTAATTTTAATTTTTTATCCGTCTATGAATATTTTATTTATAATGATCTCGTTTTACGGTGAATTGTATATAATCATTTTTGCCCAACGTAATGATAAATATAGGTGTCACTATTTTGAATTTTCCTGTATAATGATATTAATATGTTAGACGCAAATAATATACGATTAAGTGAAAAATTACTCAAATTCATATTTTTTGTAGTTTTTTTTTTTTTTTTTGGTATTTTACGTCGTTCGTGATGAATAAACGAATTTCAAACGTGAAGAATATATTTTACGTTTGCGATAACTAAAAAAATAATATTATATTCTTTGACAATTTTAATATTATACAAATTCCAATACACAATTTTACTATATAAGACAATATTATATTATTATGTACTTAAATTTTATTATAAAAGTATTGACTATAATGCCCAGAAGGGGCAGAAGGCCAGAAAATATATTATTATTATTTTTTAATAATCGTAAAATAATAAAAAAAAAAAAAAAAAACATTATTCTATTGTAAGCGTGTATATTGTACGTAATAAAAACGATATCAACAAAACGAATACATTTGATGTTTAAAAATCGAGCGAATTTACTTATTTACGTCCATCCTTTTTAATGGAAATCGATTTCAAATAGATTTGTTTTAACTCAAATAAGATTGTTTTAAAATTGAAAAATTAGTTTTTCGAAGTTATTTTTGGTTTTTTAGACCGTTTTACTAATGTAAGAAATAACATTATATCAAACGGTTATACGAACATAAAATATATTTTTTATATAGAAATTGTTCGGATAAAAAATATATTCTCTTAAAATTATCGTCGTAATATTTCATTAAGATAAACGAATTTCGTACCTAATTTTTTTTTTTTTTTGTACAAATTAATGGATTTAATAGTATTCAATTTTCGTACGGATACGATGTAAATATAATAATAATAATCGTATTATTACGTTTTATGAACGAACATCATCGATTACGTTTTACGTTACCGGTGTCCAACGCACACGATTCAAATCAGTGGTCAAAACACCCCCATTTTAAGAGGGTTGACCGAGTAAATTATAATATTATACCGAATTATTATACGACTGTGCACGAGTATAATAAATAATAATAATGAGTAATTCTCGTTTATTCTGCGGATCCGGACTTGTTTTCCGAAAGTGCGGTTACAATTATTTGTCTATAATAATATGTAAAATTAATTTATATATTTAATAATAATAATATTATTATTATCAAAAATAAAACTAGATTTCGTTATCATATAATATATTACAATAATATTATGACGAAACGGCTGCTACTGATAATATTTTAAGCGACGCGTATTTAATATTATAATATTATGCGCGTCCCCGTAAAACGATTATAATAATGTAGGTTATAATTTAACTGTTATAACGGCGGTTACGTAGTAATATTTTTTCGAATTTATAATAATTTATACGACCCTTCGTACGGTCCAAACAATAATATTAAGTGAAGAAACGATGATATTCATTTTAAAGATGTTTTTTTTTCTTTTTTCTTTTTTTTTTAATATGTTTTTGTAATTTAATTTTCGGCGTAAATTTCCCCTAAATAATAATTATTGTTATCATTACTTACTTTAATGAATATTAATCAAACGTGTATATTATAATTATAATTATTATTGTTCGAAATACGTTTTTAGAATAAAAAAAAATGTTTTTGTTTTATTCGTTAATTGATAACGATAAATTGATTGGTATTAATAAAATGTATACGTCGTAGTTATATACTTTATTTTACGTTTATTGGATTGTATCGTTTAGACAAAATATTTCGCGTTATGACACACGCCCACACTCATTAATAACGATATTATTACGAATTGTCATTTAATTAATAATATCGAGAAACAATAATAATTATTTGAATTCCATAATTATACACTTTAACACACGAACAGTAGCATCTACTTTTTTTATTATTATTAAATAACGAAAAAATGTATCGTTTGAAATATGACGAATAATATTCAGTGTGAATAAAAAAAAAAAGGACGTTTCGAAAGATTTGATTTTTGTTCGGGCAGAAAATATCCGAAATAATTTATTATTTAAACGGGGTAAATTTGATATTGTCCATTTACCATCATCATAACGGCAGTCTTCATATTTCACTGTTTGATGATTGATGTTCGGATGACGTTGGAAAATAGCGTAGTTTTTCAAAAAGAAATTATATAGGCATATAATACAATGAAACCTTTAAATACCGGACACTTTCGGTCTGTTTATACATTTTAAAACGTTGTGATTTCAATGGTCAAATAATATTTTTACGTGTTATGATATCTTATGTTTCGTCGAGGAAGCTATTGATATTTTAATATGTCCACGACGTTAATCGTCAAAAATAAAATTTATATTTTTATTTATTATATTTTAGTTACCATTTGTATATTTTTATCGTTGCCACTTTTATTCAGTCCTATTTTCTTATATTTCGTATCTATTTCATTTTTTATAACGTATAGCAGATTTACACACACGAGTTTTGATAGGCTGCGATCCCTTTCATTTCTTGTTGAGCGCCATTTCAGATAACACGAGTGAACACGAGTCGATCGGTGGCGTTTAGGTATTTCGGCGGCGTCCGGGTGCATCACGCACTACTATATGATATTGTTTCGTTCCCGGTATATGAAATTTAAATAACGTTATTATGGTAATTTCTGGCGAACACGAAGAACGTTAACGTAAACTATTAATATTAATAATAATATCACATCACAATAATTATTATTATTATATTTTACCTAAACGAAGTTATTTGTGTTTAACCGCGTATTTATTCGTTTATCAACAAAGTAAACATAACGTTTCCACGTTGTTATTTTTTTTATCATAATATTAACAGTTTAATATCCGTTTTCGGTTGTATAATTATTGTTGTCGTGACTTTATTACGATTACAAAATATATACGAGTAGTTATCACTATGTATTATGTTATCATCACCGTTTGACACAATAGGCTGTCAAATTTTTATAATTTCCCCTAGTAGTCATTGCATTCGTGGAACGGTATAATAGCTTCAAAGGAACTCCATAAATTGTTTCGTGAACGAAACCGATTCAATCGGATTAAGATTAATCGTCATTGTCGACGTTGTTTATTATAATAATACAGAGTGGATAATATTTGAGTATACACATTGTGTACGACAACTGGAGCACGACTCGTAATATTGTTCAATTTGTAAAGTAATAGTTTGCAGACGTCGTGATTTAAGTTGCGTGCGAGGTCTGATGTTTTCAAACGGTCTTTACACGAAATTCGTAATATTATTTTTTCTTTATAAAGAACGAAACGAAATATTATCCTAATTTTGTACATATTATACTTTGGAACAATAAAAACACATAATTATTAGACGATTCGTTTTAAATTCGAAATTTCGTATATTTTTTTTAAAAAAAATGTTAAAAGTTAATTTTTAAGTATAATCTACGTTAGTATAATAATACCGAGGGAGGTAAATGTAGGAACCACCTCTGGAAAAAAAGCTTACTTCAAATTTTATAAAATATTTAATATTAATTCGACTTTTTTTTTAATGAATTTTTTATGGTTATATTTAATATAATATCATATAAATTAATATAAATTATTGTCGTTGTTGTCCATTTATGTTATAGATTTAAGAGGTAAACTAAAATATAAAAAGTAATATGTTTTACATATAATATATATATTTTTTTTTTATTCTAATTTATTTTAGTAACCCCTAAACAATCCCTTGTATGCAAACTGATAAAAAAAATAAAATAAAAAGTTTAATCTCTCCATAAATAATGGTTAAATGTTTAGTAATAATGAAAATTTTTAAAATACAAAACAAATATCATCACTCTCGTCTTCATGTTGTTATTTACACGTGAACACCAATAAATATAGCGTACGGATAATAGAACGCTTTAATTTAATCCCAGAGAACGAACGAATGAAGAAACGATACGTTTTATAATATCGTATGTTTTTGAACATTATTTTACAGTGTACAATAATTATTATTCGATCTACCGGGTGAAACATTTAAATGTTCCCGAGTAATCGAAACAAATTTCTCGTCATTCTCTTATGAATGTATCATACATCTCATTTGCCGTCTTATCATGAATTAATGTAAATTATTATAGTATGATATTATATCTGCAGCTTAAATAATGTTCAAATCGAATAAAACGGTTAAAATAGAATTTCGGTTTTAAAAGCGTTTCTATGAAATTCTTAATAATAATACGACGGTGTCGTGTTTTTTCGAGAACACGTTACTTCGGAAAATATTGTTTTACCCGCGAAGAATTTTAATATTACGTTGGCGTTCTCGGTGGACGGTGATAATTAATAGTAATAGCGACTAAGCGTCGAAAAAACCGCAAAAACAAACAAAGTACGATGGTAATAATTATGAACAATTCGTAATTCTTATTGGAAAAAAAACGTAATTAAAAATGAAAAAAAAAAATCATTTTTTAATTAGATTGCAAAATAAACGTGATATAATGTATTCGAATAACATTATAGAATTGATAATATAATATTATTAAATACTAAATAAACGTGGGTTTAATGCGAAACCCGTGGTAGGAATTTGTAAACTTATACCTATAGTGTTATTGTGATATTATAACGAAACGATATCATGAATGTCGTCGTGTGACCGATTAATGAAAAGAAAAAAAAAATCCGAATTAATTTTTCCTTCAACCGCGGAGAGATTGCATGTCGAAAAACAATCCGTACTCGTATCGTTTGATTTTTCACGATTTGACCTTTTTTAAATATTATTTTTAATCGACGATAAATAATTATGAATTTATGATAGAACTCGGATGATATTACTTTGTGTTCTCGGGGTACGCACGACAAATTTCTTCAAATTTAATTACGAGAGAACGCAACGTTATATCGAGTAAGAATTTTATTATTATTAAAAGAAATACGGATAATTAATATAATATAATATTATGGTTAATATATAAATTTTGTTGAAATTTGATCTGTGACGTGAACTGAGCGCTCTGTGCTCTGTGATTTATACGGATTTCACGTTTTGTTGAAACGAACGAAACGCATATAATTCGCATAGTCGGTAAAATATAATATATTGTTTATAGTAGGTAACAAATACGAATAGGCCTGCGGAATGCAGTTATAAGTTTAACGAAGTTTCGAAGTATGTGCATTCGAATTGTTTTCGTTAAACCTCAACGGAATGGTGTCAAACTGTGTGGAAAATGTTATGCGTATAAGTTAAATTATAATAATAATAATAATAATAATAATAATAATAATAATAATAATAATAATAATAATAATAATAATAATAATAATAATAATAATAATAATAATAATAATAATAATAATAATAATAATAATAATAATAATAATAATAATAATAATAATAATAATAATAATAATAATAATAAAAATAAAAAATAAATAAAAAAATAAAAATAATATAGTTTAGATAACTGAAGCCCACCTACAATGCACGTTTCGATGGTTTTTCACGATTTCGGCGGATTCTATTTTCGATCTCGATTCATCCGATGCGTTAAATACGCAATTATTTTCTTACGATTCGCGACGCAAAATATGACGAACACAATGTACTTGACAAGTTCTATTTTCGTAAAATTAACAATACGCTGTACGTGTATAAATTAACATATTAAGACGTATTATATTTATGGCGAAGGACGACAGGCGGACGTACCTGACCGGGCAAATTCGTCGTTGACGTTTCTCGGCGAATTTTATATATAATATTGTATTATATTCGTGTTGTTTCAACGCACGCCCACACATAGTTTTGAGAAAATTCGACAAAAGCTTTTCGCGTAGAATAATAATAATAATACTAATAACAGGACATAGACTATTATTATTATATTTATTTCATCTACTAGAAAAAATTTTATGAATTACAATATAATATTTAAAAAAAGTAAATTCGAGTACTTATGTTTTTTTTAAAAAAAAATTATTGTGGTTATAATTTTTCTTTTTCGTAACGTCAAAATTTCTATATTCTTTGACCGTGGTTAATGTAATATAATATTAATAATATACCTAAATTATTATGGTGGTGTGAAAATGTTACAGCTATTCCATAAGAACGTTATAAAAAATATAACAATAAAAACATAGGTATATTATTATTATTTAATTCGTTTTTTTCCAAAACTGTTTATTATTCGTATTTTATTTTATTGTTTAACAACAACAACAAAAAAAGAAGCGATATTTATATAACGTTTTTTTTTTTATTTTAATGTTCCTTTACATTAACATATGACTACTACTGTATACGAACCATAATAATAATATATTTTTTTCCCCCCGTTTTTATCGTACTTTATTTGCCAACTAGTTTTATTCACACATTTATATTTATACTGCGTTAACGCGTAGTCCCGCCAAAATTTATGTATAAATTCAAATTTGCAGACGAAAACAGCACATTATTAATAATAATAATTTTTAAATTTGTGTTTTTATTTTAAATTTATTTTATAACACCCTTTTTGCTACAATGCGGATTATAAAAAAAAAAAAAAAAAAAATAATAATAATAATAATAATAATAATAATAATAATTGGAAAATCGTTATTTTATCCGTGCAAATGTTACAATGCAAACAATACGACTCGGAAGGAAGACGTTTATTATTATAATTACTTTTTGTCTATATAATCCGTTTTAAAATCAACAAAAAGCAATCGTTTTGAAATATTCACGTTTCATATAATGATCATATTATTATAAAAATATTTTAAGAGTTTTAATTTTTTATAATTATTATTATCCGTATAGAAAATAATAATAATTTCGGATTATTCGTAAAAAAAAAAAAAAAACTTAAATTCTTTTCAATTAATGTTTATTGTGTATGCTATTTATAATTGTACACAGATAATTTTCGTAATAACAATACAGGTATAAATAAAACGTAACGTGTGTGATGAATAGAGCGTTAATTTTACGAACATTTTGAATTCTGATAAAATGTTAATTAATTTTAACCGATCGACTAAACGAAAATCGATAATTAATTATTATTATTATTATTTTTGCAGAGTAATGGAAATTTACGTTACATTAATTATCAATTATGATAATTTAATGTTTTTTTTTTTTTTATATTATGTTAAAATTATATAAATAAGAGGGGATCCCGTTTTACTTTTATTATGGATAATAATATTAAAATACAATTTTAAACTCGACGATGACCCCACGCTCCACGTCGACGATTTTGAATTAAATTGTTGAAATTAAACTTCTAAGGTTTAGGAAATAAATAATTATCGAAAAAATTGATATTGAAATTGTCGTTCGGACGTTTTATATATATAATAAGTCATGGTGTACGAGTTATATAATTTTCATAAGAATTCGCGGTCGCAACGTTCAAAAATACAATTTCTTGGAGTAAAATGATTGTAAAACGAATTTACCTTTCTTTCTCTAGCTGTTTCTCGCGTAAAACTCGTTCGGGTTTGCGTATATTTAATACACGCCACGGTATTTTATTAATTATTTCGGCGAAAATCCGACTATTGAGCGTAATATGTAAAAGTGACAAAACTTTCGTGTGTCATCACGCGTGCGCCGAACGTTTTAATTCGAACGATTTCAAGTTTTATCGCCTTGTTCTGTGCAGAAATTTTCGCTACCTCGATGAAAATAAATTTTCCGCAGACGTTTCACGTGAAAGGGATGCCATCGAATGTGCGCGGTTAAGGACCATCAATAATGACTGCAGAGTACATAAATCTTATCGTTTTCGAGACGGTCATTTTCAGTGAAAAACGTAGGCAAAAACACGTTGCCAAAAATAATTCACTTAACGAGGCCACATTTCATTATTATATCATTTATATCGTAGTAATTACACTCTGTTTACGATGTGTCAGGGGACACGGGACTTAGATCGCACGGAAAATTTTCTTGCGTGATAAGAAAAAAGTACGAGGGTTCTTTTTGTTTACGATAAGAATATTATTTGCCTATAAGATACCTATATCGACTGCGTACACAACATTATTTTAACTTATGATCTGTAAATAGACTTCTTTTTAGACATTATCACATATTATATTGTTATATTTTCACACGTATTTATATAGATTACTGTTTTTAAATTTAAAATTTTTTTTTTTTTATGTCAAACTTCATAAAAGATGTCCTTCGAAATAGCTTAATATGAGGCAAACCGTAGAAATAAGTTTATTGTTTATCTGCATTTATCGTCCAACTTTAATATATAAATAAATTGTAGTCAAATTATGACATAACATCGTTTATTTATACAAAAGTAGTTTGAACTTTATAATTATTATAATGAAAATTTACAAGGCAAACAATTGTATTGGTTATAGGTAAATCTCATAATTTTGATTGTTAAAAGCGTCAAATTATTGTCTCCGTTTACCAGCCAGCGCGCTGCGTTCCGAAATTTTCCATTATAATATTATTTCTAACACGCGTGTCATCTAACAATAATTATTACCGAACTGAATTAATTATTGAAGACGTCATTAAATAAATTGTTGGGAGAAAATTTTCATTAACAAAATAATTACAATTTGTTCAAACTAAAATATATTATAATACATTTTGTATTTTAGACGGAAGAATTTTTACAAGATGAAAATCATATTCATTACTTTGTTCGATCAATTATGAAAAAAAAATTCCAAATTTATGTTTTAACCAGAATTTTCCATTAAAATCTAAAAAAAGAAAACAATTTAACATCAAATCAACTATCGTAGAATCTACGTACTTTTACCTAAATATACATTTCTATAATATTGTAAGTACGTATCTATATATAAAAACTTTTTATTCGGACTGACAATAAATGAGTTATATTGTCTGATGTCCAAACTAAATTAATATAATCGGATATTTTATATTATAAAATGTTCAAGAACATTTGTTTTCGTTTACAAGAATTATGTACGACTAAGAATTCTTCTATCAGAAACATCATAGTATTAATTTCAAATCTCGAGTATGGCGCAGAGCAGGAAACAAATAGTAATCCTGTTCATTTATTATTTGTTTTCAGGATTTGCCTTGCTTGTACCAAAGGGCCACGAGGGAAAATTATTTATAGCCAAATGGTTTTTCCGTAGGTATACATAAATAAATGTAGTGTGCTCTCCCGCCTATAAAATATTTACAAAATACGAATGTTTTAAACAAAGCCCGAGGAAAGATTCATGGATACGAAAATAAATAATATTTTTTATTGATAACGATCGACTTATATAACTGTGGTTGCATCTATTTGTATAAACCTGGTCGCAGTCTACACAAAGATCGACAGTGAGTCAACGATTCAGCGGCTCAACATCCATCAGTTATCATCGTCCTTTTTACTTTTCGCGTTTTCTCTTGTCGCGTACTCTACCTTTCTCTTACCTTTCCTGTTACCGATTTATCGTTTTGTGACAACTAGTTTAGTTATATTACACTTTATATTGTTACTTGTAATATTATTACTTATTTTTATACTTAATAAATAAAATCATATTTAATAAATTATACTATTTACTTAATCTTAAGTAGTAATCCCAAATAACTAATCATTACCTCGAAAAAATATATTTATATACAGTATAATATTGTCTATATCTACTTGCTTAGTTGATCGACCAATGTTTAACAAATACACAAATACGAGGGCGCAGTAAATTTATTGACATATTAGTGAGGTTTTCGGCTATCGAAACTAAAAATTTGAACTTTTTTTTCGTATAGTTTATCAGAATTATAAGCCTTAAATGGCAAAACGTTTTTACACTATACGTAAATATAATATCAAAAAAGAATGAAATTGCATATTTTTTTACTTTTCTATCCTTAAAAGCTCTATGACGTATGGGTGTAAATAATATTTTTTTAACTAAATGTACGAATAATAATATCATTTTAAGAAATAAACTGGCATTTATTTAAACTAATTCAATGGGTAAATAATATTCAGAAGTAGAGGTACTAAAAAAATCTTAGTATTAAGCAAATATCGAACTCAAAATATTACTTTCATACGAAATAGGTAACAATGTATCGTTACATATCAAATATGAATCCATATTAAAATTATTTATTATTAAAATTCGTATTAAAATTATTTATGTGCATGCAAATCAATATTTCAAAAATATAATACAATACTCGAGTTAGGTTTGATGTGCTTGAGCTGAATTTAAATTTATTTTATTCGAAAGACGACGGACTTTTATATTATAATGCTTACATTACAATAATAATATGTACGATATAACTAATAAACTTATTCTTGAAAAAAAAAAAAAAATATTGCATTAAATTTAAATAAAATAAATGATGCAAAATTTTCTTTAATTTTTATTTTATGATCGACTGCTAGAATATTTCGATTATGATTTTGCAAGTCAACAATTTGTAATTTCATCCAAAACAAAAATCAGTATAAAATAATATGTATTATGTATAAAATTATTATTATTAAATGCACCTAATATTATTATGAAATATGATTATCTGAGCTTGGTGATTTTTTTTTTATTGTTTTCTTATTCATTTTATCAGAATTCGATTAGGTATTGTAATGGAACGTAAACCAAAACGACTCTTTTCACAACTAACAAATTATAGAGGTGTACTACCTAGTACGGTAGAAATATATACTCCAATCGTAGACGTAGCTGTAATTGGACGACCAATCAAAGAAGCTCGTCACATTCAAAAATAGCATAAAAGGCGAACGACCTACCGAAATTATTCATTCCAGACACAGCAGCAGTCCGATCAACATCTTCAAGACACCGGAAACAAGAATGAACTATACCGATATTCAGATTTCAACATGTCTTCACACAGTGAACTATAGTATACAAAACTAGACAGAATATCACTGAACCCGCCGCCTTCGAGCTCAATAGCCGAATACCATGACGAAAATTCCAACGATCGCCCAGCCCGAACACGGTCTACTGTCACGTCTCACTTATAGTGTGTAAGTTGAGACACAGTACCGCGTGCATTCGAACTAATGAACGACTCGTAACCGAACGCCGATCGCGACGGACCATCCGAGTAGACGACGATGACCAAAGCCACGTCGTTGTGAACGAAGGACCATTACCCGACAACGGAACAGCAGGTCGAACATCGAAAACTATCCGGAACCACCACATTGGCGGATTTTCTGCAATTCCTGGATCGATGTAAAATTCCGAACCCACCATAAAATAGTCCTGTCAGGACTGACAAACAACGACCTACTTAGGTCCGTTGCACCAGGACTTTCACGAAAAATACGTGACTTGCTTAAGTTTGATAAATTCATGAAACGTCCCTGTGGGTCCGCGTGTTGTAAACCCATTGGGTAAAGTGTCCCACACACTTGTGAAATAAAAATAATAGTAAAAGTGAATAAAGGCCAGCATATGATACCGTAACCAATTGTGTAATTATTTAATGATACGGATAGTGAAACCTACCACCTAAAGCACCGTTTAAAATATATTAAATTTAATAAGCCACGTTGAAGTGACCGTTACCGTTTTCTGGCGAAACTCCTCGTACAATATATTAAACGATTGTCACGTAAAGTATATTTGAAAATTTTTTTTAATAAAATATTTTTGTTACCTAGAAATATTCTGATAGGTATAAAAATTGAATACGACGAATGTATAGGAATTTTTTTTTATATTGTAATATTATAATGTTGGAATTTAGAACACGATAGTATTAATAATAATCGCACAAAGTGATTGTCCGTGCGGACAATAAACCGGAACAATTATTATTGAAGTTTACCAATATACTCGTAGATTCAAACGGAATTATATTATTATATTATTAAAATGGATTTTCAAGCACAATAATACGACGCAATTATATACCGTACACGTACACTTCTTGGGATTATTAATACACACGATTTTACACACAACAATATCATTGATTTTATTATTATTTTGTATTATTTATACGAATATTACCGTATAATGTTATGCGTGTACGCCATTAACCCGAGTACAAAATGCACATTTATATTATTATCTCGCTGGTTGCGATAAGTTTTAATTGAATAATTTGCGTACGATAAGGTAAAATTATTTGAAACCAGCGCAGAGCCATTAGTTGATTGAAATTAACCATTGAGCAATGCTAATGCTCTCAAGGGATAGATATTATAATTTCGATGGCGAAAAAGATCAATAATAACATTAAAATGTTGTGTTCCAAACGAAATATGGTCGCAAGTTAAAAAATATTCTTATCGTTTTATATTATTATATTTTATCGACACGAGAGTGTAGATTTAAAATTTGAAACAAACGACCGTTGGGATGAGGAAACCCGAAAAATTCTATACTTATATACATGTAGGTAAGAATAACGACATTCCGTATGAATAAAACTGCGCTACTGCGACCTTCGGTCCTGAATAATATAATAACGTTAAACGTGCCTGTGCGTTGAAAAAGTAAACAATTATATATAAATTAAATTCGTGCATTTTAACTTTTTATTTTTTCCACGAGTTCCTTCTTACAAGAATTTTATAAAACCGTCGTTTCGCAAATCGATCTAACCGTTCAAACGTATATTAAATATTTTTAAATATCATTTCATATTACATAAATCGAATGATTTTACTATGTATCGATTTACTTGATCGATGTACTTAAAATTATAATAATTTTTTTTTTTTTTAATATAATTTATTCTTAGAGAACTTTAATCCGAATAAACTTCTTCCTAATTCCATTTATCTGTGATTTTATTAGAAATTCTTAAAATAATAATTTTTTCCTAAAATTTGAAATGTCTAAACGTACTTGAAGAAATCTCGCAATAATCAGGTCTACACGAATTACGAATAGCTACTCACTCAGTACAACTACATCACGAAGCACGAAACGTTTCTCTGTAATTCAATCCATCATTTTTCCGTTTTCTACACATCCTTCATCTAATATAGCTTCGTTTTTTCCCCAATTCAGTAGAAAAATTATTAATCTTATCGACCTCTACACGATCGTAACAGAGTGTATTCTTTATTTTTCTCGTAAACTTTTGTCTTAGATGTGATATGTGAGCGTCCCTTCGTTTTTCGTCCAACCATGAAGAATTATTTATTATAGCGTTTAAACTAAACGAGAAATTTCTGCGAAGAAAGCAAAAATTAAAATTTAATTAATCGTACATTGTTGTATAAGTAATTATAAATAAATGAAATTTTCTATTTCGTTATTATCACGTATACTTCAAGAAGCGTGAATATGTATTATAAAAATCAACTTTATTTGTTTATTTTTCGAGTTTGCATTTTTGCAATAACAACGTAATAATTATAATATATAGAGTTATTATTATAACTGAAACTTTTATAATATCGACTTTCATATAATAATAATAATAATAATAATAATAATAATAATAATAATAATAATAATAATAATAATAATAATAATAATAATAATAATAATGAACAATTTTCTTTTGAAATCAGCACACGTATATAAGGTCATCGTGATGATTAAATTGACGATTAATTATAAATTATAATATATAATATAACGTATTTTCTTCCCAAAATCAATAATTATTATAATCTGGCAAATATAGAAAATACGAATTATGAGGATTCTTTTATATTCATCGATTGAAGGGTATTTATATATTATAATTATATTATATAAATATACAGGTATAAATGTAAATAATTTTTTATCGACCTGTTGTTTTTTGATTTTATATTATATTTTATTCACCGAGAAAATGTAATCGAAATAATTACTACTGTAATGAAATTCTCGCCGTCTCGTTGCGGATACATTGCGGTCGGGTAACGCATAAATTAATATACACCTAGCCATCGCAATTATTATTACGTTTTAAGAACGAGTAAAACGAAAATTCGCGTTTGATACGATATTACATCGTATAATAACGTTATTACGGTATAATAATATGTGCGATTAAAACGGGCAGGAAACGAATGATCGATCGTTACGTAGCTTGATTTTATTATAACCAAAACGAGCTTACGGACTATTAAGTTTAAAAGCGGCGCTTTTCGCGTATATTTTTTTTTTTTTTAAATCGTGATAAATACGTTCCTAATATCATTGTAATACATACCGCACTGAACCCGGAATTCGACGGGATTTATGTTTTTTTTTTTCCTCCACTCGAAAAACACAATTAAGGGTAATAGTCGAGTGTGGCACGCACTATTGATAATAATAATAATATAATAGTGTCGGTTGAGTGTAATCATTTGTCAACACTCAACGCCTATCGCGTAGGAAAGATGAAAGAGTAATACGACCCGCACGTATAATTTCCGTAATCGAATTGTCGAAACTACGTCATCAAGGTCGTCGTAATACTAGACTGAATTTTTTTTTAGTATCGAATAAGTACGATATGCGTAATATACCTAATTTTTTTTTTTTTTTAATTAATAGCTTCAATAAAAACCTCATATTTAACAATACAATTTATTTATTTGTTTAAAACAAGTACGACTTTCTAAGAATAAAACAATCCCAAATATAATATTGTAAGTACCTAATAAAATAAATTTAAAAAAATTTGTTAATAATGTATATTAAGTATAATATATATTATATTACAAGGATATCGTAATTTTAAGTAAGTAACAGAAATTAAATCGAAAATTTATGATGTGTGATTTTTGTATGTAAAAATTTATCATTTTTTTTTCGGGTTTTTATTATGAAAAAAAAATATATACCTCTATATATTTCTTATTTATCATTTATAATCATTATCATAAACGTATATGTATAACCATAATTAACGATAAAACTCGCGACTGATTTAAAATTAATACATTGATACCTATATAATATATAAATTATATTGTCTATACATTATATAATTTATAATTTTGAAAAATATAAATAGAATTATTTTTATATACTTTAGACATCTATTTTGTCATTTATATTATGATGTATTATAATAACTTTGAAAATTGAACGATTCAATTATATTATTATTATTTTCTCGTATTAGGCATCAGCACAGTTATAAATTATAATAAACGTAATACAATATAATAAAATAAACATGTAAAAAAGGATAAAATTAGGTTAGAATTGAAAATAATACATAAATGTATAATAATATTATATTGGTAACTCTTAGTTGCTATATGTATATTAATATAATAATATCTCGACATAAACGTATAATATAAAATTTGAAATTATTTCAAATATTTCTTTTTTCTTTCATAACAATCAAATTATAATTTTAACTTGTCATTCATAGTTTTATAATAAAAAAATTTTTAAGATGTCAATTTAAGATTTTCTTTTAATTATTATAAAATACGAAAATCATTTTGATGACCATCGATCATTATCATTATAAACGCGTACCTACTTCGGTATCAATGTAATTGATGAACTCTACGGTTACATATGTCATATGTTTTAATAATGTAAAAAACTGAAACCGAAAGTTACACATTATTAATGTCATAATATTATACAGATATACATCTGACGTCTGACATTTTCTATTGGTGAGTAAATGCAATTACATAAAGTTTACTTTTCGACCAGTCAGACCTGTTAAAATATTTAAAAGGCGTAAAAACGAATACTGACCAAAAGTTATTGCCGCCGAACGAGATATTTGAGTATAATATATTTTATTTTACGGTACACGATACATGACGTCACTTTAAGCTGTACCGAAAGAGAAAAAATAATTTCCGAGAGAAACAGCGATATCGTTATCATCGATCGCACAAAGAATAATCAAAAAATATTTATATTATTATAAAAAAACTATCGTTAAAATAAAATACATTTGCGTTGTAAAATCGTATGTGATAAAGGAATACAAAAATGATTTCTACAGAGTCTATTATATATATATTATATAAGATAGTCATATAGTTCTTTTAGAAACATTTATTTTGAAAATATTTTATGTTTACGTGAAAAAGAGATTTACATATTTTTCAAAATCGTATTTTATCAGGGGAATATTGGTTAAAAAAAAAAAAAAATTAGTTTTCATGAATAAATTTATCGTAAGAAGTTGTATTCGTCGGACACCCTATTTTTATAGTAAAAGTCTATTGGTAAACTTGTCATTAACATATATATTAATTATTATTAGAGCAGTGTGACCAAGTTGTAATCGGTAAATTACTTTATTTTCATAAAAAACGAACTCTAATTCGGACGCCAATGTTTAATCGTTGTTCGTTATTATCTATTAGAATATTAAAATAAAATATTTACAATATTAAACAATAATCTTTCTTAATCTTAATACTTCATATTACAAAGTGGCGATAAAAGACTGAACGTACATTTTATTATAATTGTGCCCGCAAGTTTCTTGATACGATTATTTTCTTGGATAGGTACTATAATATTAAATTGCACTCTACAAAATTGAAATATATAAATTAAATTGCCACGTTGTCTAATTATTGTGCTACTAAATAATGAGGATTCGCATTTCAAACGCGATAATAACTTCGTAACAAACAAAATTATAATTTTATTTTTATTTTTATTTTAAACAAAAGTTTTTAAAAAAAGTATTTTATTTTTAAATTACCCAAACGTTTAATTACGAGAATAAGAATAAATACGTTCATCTTAAAAAGTTGATTAAAACATTTCCCTGCAAACGCGATATGTTAATATAATTTTTACAAATGTGTAATAAATAATTGTGCAATTGTGATGTCAAATTAAAAAAAACAAAGATCACTACATTAATCGAGTCTTATTTATTATTTTTTTTCTACTCTATATTCATAAGACAGTGAAAATTCGTAAAGGTCTCTTGATATCGATAGTATAATTATTATTGTTTTCCGACGTTAATTAAATTACTTGTCCTTATAGTGCCTTGTTCAATACGTGAATATATAATGAAATATTTTCACTTTTGATAACACAATAATAATTAATTAACAAAAAGTAAAAACGTGTAACTGAATTCCGTAAAATATATCAATGATATATATATAAATTATTATTATTATTATTATTTTTATTTTTATTATTATTACAACTCAGATGAATGATTAATTTATATACTTTATCACTTACGTATTTAAAATATTTTACAATCATTGAATTTATTTTTACTATTTTCATTAAGTACTATTATAATATTATACATACATACATGAATAATTCGACAAATACCCATTTATTTAAAAATTTTCATTTAAATATTATATATTTATCTTTAAACTTTTATTTTTATGCTTGATGGTACAATTTACTAAAACAACAATGTTTTAATGGAAAGTTTATTATTTTATTATTGAAAAAAGTGATATTTTAAAACATTTCACATTGTCAATAATAAATCATACTACGAGAGGATTATCTTAGATAACACACACACACACACATATAATATATATAAAGTTAGTTTGAAAAATATTGTTTTTGTAACATTTAAAATAAATACCTAACACATTTATTGGACATAAATACCATCGGGACAAAAACAAAAGATACTTTCGAACGTGTTCGTATTATCAAAAATCGTAATAAAAATAAACAAATAAGACGAAAACTAAGGTACAGGAAAAAAATAATTCTGCGATCATCGCAATCGTTATTATTTTAAAAATTCGCGATCAAAGAGATGACGAATTTGACTCGTGGAAACTAATTAAATGGAGTCCTCTCTTTCAAAACATTCCGCCGAAGTATATCGTTCGGATCAATAACCAAAATTTAGGTATGTATCTTAATTTGAAATCGTGTACAAAATGTAATAAAATAATATATTTTTTACAAACGGTTGACAAAACATTATATTTATTAATTTTATATTTGGGTCTACATACACACATACATATAATATATTTTACAAAATGGTTCCTCGTTTTTCACGCGAAAAAATTACGAAATTTGATTTCGATTTTATCTCCTATTCTCTCAGCCATCGAATTTAAGGTTAGATTTTATCGATATCGTTAAATTTTTTTTTCTTTTGTTTTAAAGTTACGTCGAAATTATTAAGTTGCTTTCCGTCGAGGAAACGTGCACGGAAAGTATAAAATTTGGAGAAAAAAATAGAGTCCGATCTTCATATATTATTATAGTAGGACACACATCAGTACCTATCAGAAAATCGCATTCAGTATACAATATAAATAATAAGAATAATACAATAATCAATTTTGAAAATAACGGAAAATAATATAAGTAATAAAATTTTTATTATTGACAAATATGATATCATTTTGCCTATACATGACGCCGTGTTACACGAATAATGACAAAAATCGTAGAAGAATAAAAACGAAATCGGGTCATGCGGATTTGCGAAAAGCCGAAAACGACATCGAAAAATAAACCGTTTATCCCAAACGTTTCATTCGTATCGGCGACAAACTATATTTGATCCTAAAAGAATAACAACTATATGACGAATAATATTATGTTGGTCGATTTATCACAAAATAAAAATAATAATAATTAAATTTTAAATATTTTAAAGAAATATTTAATAATTATATTTATCGAATTAGTGGGGAAAAATACTATTAACTTAGATGGATATTTAAAAAATGTAATTATAATTATTATAGTAAAAAAAATAAATAAATATATAAAATTTTATTCGTGGCACAGTAAGAAATTATTTATTTCACTTATAACTCTATAATTTGCTCCATGGTATAGACGCGATGTCAGCCAGGGGTAAAATTCTTTCTTTCAGACGTATTTCACTAGTACTATGAAACAATAAATATCAAATATAATATTTTTGAACATAATAAAATATAATACTTTATTTCATCCTTTAATGTATTACAATATATTATATTTCATATGCGTATTTTGTCTAGAATTTACTGCCTGTCTAGATTATAAGCATTACATATCCCAATCTCGCAAAGAAAATACCAATTTCAAATCCCTCGAGGCTCTGAAATTAAACGCAATGATTGTGATAAATTGTCTGGGCTACACAGTTTATGTTTTATTTACAAAGTTTATGTTGATCAATTTCGAGAGAAGTAATTCTGTGTAGTTTTGCGAAAAGTATTTTTGTGCTTTATGTGTGAAAACATTTGATGATATTAAAATATCTGTGGTGAACGTTGTAAAAATGTATAAAATCAAAAAAAAAAAAACGAAGTCGTAGCTCGTAATTAAAATTATCTTGTCGTGTTGAGCTCAACAGATAAGCCCTGATAATAACCTTACTACCTAAAGCCTATGTCTTGATATTCGTAATCACTACTCTCGCAATTCGTAATTAGATATAATATTATAATATAGTTCATTCGTATGACACATAATATTGTTATCCAAATATTTTACGTCAGTGCTGTGTCATGTGGCCAGACTGTATTGCTTTAATTTTAGATTTTGAGCGAAACGAAAAGTATATTGGTTTATAAATTATAATGATGTGTGTCTTTTTTTTTATGTATGTCGACACTTTTTCTATACAAAATCATGATTCTGATCTAATGTTTCCGGTTGGAAAATGGATTTAGTTGGTGCTTTATTTAGGTCGTTTATCGAATTTTTCAAATGGGATAGGAAAACGACCAAAAAAAAAAAAATGAAACTTTTCGCGAAAATTGAAATTTCGACGAAATTAATTTTAATATTTCATGATAACTCATAATACTAAAAATTTGAAATTGAAAATTTTTTGGGTGTTCGCATAGATACTAAATAGGTATATGAGATATTTATTGGAATTTATTTATTTCTACAAAATATAAAAGTTGTAATATTTCCTAAAATTCTCGTTTTTATCTATATAATAATATATATTGTTAAAATGTTTGATGAAATTGGCAGTTATAAGTTTAAAGGTCTGAAAAATTTTACTGAAGTATACTCACATATTACTTAACATGGAACATATTAGGAAAGTCCCAAGTTTCAATTGCTTTTTATAATATAGTTGTTTGAAGTTACTATTTCTAGTGTAATCAAAAATCCATTATAAAGTATTCTTCTTATTATTTCTCAATAATTTTATACAATAATGAAAATTACAAATTACAAACATTTTTTAAAAATGTTGAAAATTTATTGAAATATATTGATATATAGATTGACGAATTTCTAAAATATTAGAAAAATCTTTATTATCATTTTTTTTTTTTTTTAAGTGTTTTAAAATATGAATATGGATTCTTCTTATTATATTTTAATATTTTACAATAATGTAAAATAAATTTGACAAAAATTTTAAAAACTTTATTGAAACTCAAATACATAATATTATTCATAATTTGGTTCCAAATAATTGTGAATATCATACATTTACGATTTTTTTTTTTTTTTTTTTTTTTTTTTTGTAGCTATTTAAAGGGTAAATAGAAAATCTGATACTGATGTGGATGGGATAACAGGTCTAAAGAAGATAGTGCTGAATTTTGATTAAAATTTTAATGCAAAGATAAATCATTACATTTGAAAAACGATTCTGAGCGAAGTACTGTTAGATTTTGGTATTTAAGTGACTCGTTTAAGTATTTTATGGGCATTTATATTGAACGTAGATAGTCCGCGATTAATGTAAAAAATTTTAATCGATACATATTATATTATCTGATGAACTTCGTTCAAAATCGTATTTCCGAATGTAATTATTTATCAGTGCATTCAAATTTTAATCAAAATTCAACACTATCGTCTTTACACTTGTATCCCTTTGACATCAGTATCAGCTATTTCAACTCAAAGACGTAAAATATTAATACAATATTCACAATAGTGATTATAAAGAAGATCATTTAATCACTGGTCTTAAGTCTGGTACTTATGTCTTAAATACATTCACATCGTGCGTATTACAGTAAGAATACGCATTATATTAAATCGTGTAATAACAATAAGAAAATCCTCGATGAAATAACTTTGATGCATAATATTTCGAGATAATCATGGGCTTGTTGTATTTTAGCGGAAAAAAATATAAAAAAATATTTTACTGGGTGAATTCTTTCTCGTTTTCGTCAGTAATAAATCCAACTGAATGTTGTTAATACTTAATGTACGTTATATTCCATTCGTACATTGGCCCCATGCACGTCGACCGTATTTTACCGAAAAACGTCAGCCTATATAATGACGTTTAATTTATACGGCGGCTGTTCATAAATTACGTTTAACTACTGTCGAGTTAAAAAAGAAAAAAAAAAATTGACAAGAAATATTAACAAAAAAATTTAAACGACCGAAAAAAATTATTATTATTTTCTTTAAAACACAGAATTATTTTGCAATAATTTAAATGGTAATTTTTGAATAACCGTATTGTGCCAGTCGAGTCACAAATGTGATGGGCAATACAACATTATTAAAACAAAAATATTGTATACTTATGGCTGTTAAATTCGATTAAAACGTTGATCGTTTTAATATATTTCTATAAAATCATTTTATTTTAATTATCTTTATATAAGCATAAAGATAAAGAAGTTTCTGTAATAGAAAATTTGAGTTGAAATGTATAATTATTTAAATACGTTAGAGAAAATTTATTATTCGTTTACTTTTTGTAGTGCGTTGCTCTTATTACTCTTTAAAAAAAAAAAAAAAATTAAATATATAATTTAAGTAAATTTTATGCATTATTACAACCTGAAGTTAATACATTTACAACACGCGATAATTTTTTTTATTGTATCTTCATTATTAGAAGATAATACGGTATTATATTATAAAACAAGATAATAATATTACATTAAGATACAACGATGTGATTTAATAAAAATTTGATAATAAAAATGTATTTATTTCTTTTTCATTGTTCGTTTTCATAGTTACGTTTATAAAACGTCGACATTATTTTAATGTCGAGATTTCCAAATCAATCTATTAAGTTCTATATTAAACTCCGTTAATATTCATATAATTTACCAAACAATTTAAATAATTTAAATTAATTGAAATAAATTTCAATAATTACTGGCTCGATCAATTTATAAAGACTGTAATTGGACGTACTCGTATAATAATTATAATAAATGCGTAGGTTTACCCAATTGAATTTTTATAAATTACATTAATTTATATTCAATGCTATTATTTTACGTTGTATAATAATTATGATAAACATAATAATGCTGATGTTGAAAAACGGAATTTTATAGATTTTAATTATAGAAACATGTCTTTTACTTCTTCAATTATTTTCACTTTGAAAGTTTAAACTTAACGTGTTGAATGTTTATTTTATACGATAATCTAACAGCTTTTATGCGTCAGTTCTTCTAGGTTAAACTCTATGGATAATATTTTTGTCGTTAACTTTCTGTTCTCGCAATTTTCTCAACTAATTATAATTTGGGAAATAATAATAATAATAATAATAATAATAATAATAATAATAATAATAATATTATTGTTATTGTTATTGTTATTGTTATTGTTATTATTGTTATTGTTATTATTATTATTGTTATTGTTATTGTTATTATTATTATTATTGTTATTATTATTATTACTATTATTATTACTATTATTATTACTATTATTATTACTATTATTATTATTATTATCATTATTATCATTATTATCATTATCATTATTATTATTATCATTATCATTATTATTATTATCATTATCATTATTATTATTATCATTATCATTATTATTATTATCATTATCATTATTATTATTATCATTATCATTATCATTATTATTATTATAAGTGGTTCAAGCTGTGTGCTACGATTTATGATCGCTCACCGACCACGTTGTCGCCACACCGTTTGGGATAAACAAATCAAATTTACACGATGTAACGATCGTTGTTTGTATTCAAAACACGAATTGGGAACAATACCAATACGAGACGCTCATATAGAATATATTATGTTATATAGGGTCCGATATAGTTTTAAATGCACGTTTACCGAATAAACGATAAATTTGAAATTATCGATTATGTCTTATCTGGTGAAAAAATGATATTATTACTACCTCTGTGCATGCAGTTTTACCGTGATCACAATAAATATTATAAAGAAACTAATAGTTTCTAACTATTTATTTTTTGCAAATGCGGATGTTATTAAGATAGAAAAAACAAAAAAAAAGCGTTTGGATTTTTTATGACGGGATTAATGTCTTTACGTTAATAAATTAATTTTTTTAATTAACGTTTTATAATTTATCATTTTTTATCTAATACAGTTATTATGGTCATCATCATCATCATTATTATTATTATTATTATTATTATTATTATTATTATTATTATTAT
>JAIUCT010000032.1:2695830-2710405 GCA_021307375.1 Tetraneura akinire
TTATTATTATTATTATTATTATTATTATTATTATTATTATTATTATTTTGTTATTCATTTTTAATGTCAAACTTTACATTGTATCGGTAATGAAAATTCGGATTTGAAAATTGTAAAAGTATACTTTTTAATAATATTATTTATGCAGCTCATTTCATTGAAAGCTTTACAATATCCATTGTACGTTAGTTTATTTCCTCTGTAAGATATTTTCGAAACTAGTTCTCGTGTATTATGTAGTCGACATTCATTCAGCTTATTATAATCATGTTTAAGGAAAGTGTTTTTTTTTTTTTTTTATTACGAGTATATTTTGTAACCATCATTCTATTGCAATACCCAAAATCTTATTTTGCAATTGGATACTGATATTTTGTCCAATAACCACATTTTAGCTGGGTCACAACAAATAATAATTTATTTTACGTTTATATGAAGTGCAGTTATCTTTACATAAACATCGATGTTCTAAAAAATAATCCAATTTCGGAAATCGCCAACTATAATACGGCTCAATAAAATTTTTGTCGATATAGCGCTATGAAACGTAAGGACAAAAAAAAAAAATAAAAAAAAAAAAGAAGAAGTAAAAATAAAGGAAAAAGGTATGATGACCGCAATTAAGTTAAATTTGAATATTATATTTCGACGTTTACATTAATCGTGCTCTTGACACGATGAAATATTTGATTTTTTTAAAATTGATGACATCGTAATAATTATACTTTAAGAAGTTTGCTATTTTCTCCCGTTTTAATATTACACGTTGTGAATAATTTTATTTTTAAACGGGTCATAGTGAAATTGGACATTTACACTTATACTTCAACCACTGCTGTACTATTTTCACCACTTGACTAATACTCGCATGTTATGTTCGCGAATCAAGTTAACACGGATACTGAATAAAAATTATGTTTATAATAATTATTAAAAACAAATAGGAAAAATATGAACTTCGTGTACTCGTATCTATAAATTACACAACCGTGATTATAACATTATTTATGTACAGGGCAGAAATTTTGTTTGGTAATAATAATTTTAAAAATTAATCCTGAAATCCATTCCGCTCGTGTTAATCATTACTCTATTATAACAACCACGTGCTGTCAACTTTCAGTGACCACACCTGTTTGGTTAAATTTATTTTTATCATTTCATACAACATGACTTTACGTGGGTGACGATATAATAATTATGACGTTTTTAATTTCTTAAATTATTATTATATTATTATAATAATTCGTAAGTACGATTTTATTCTATTTTATTTGTTTATCAATATTTTGAAACTCCTATATGTTATTCTGGGAAATAATTAAACGATAATATAATTATTTTTAAAATTTTGTCTCAGTAAGATATTATGTAATAATTTTTATGGCATACTAATATAATGCAGTTAGAAATTTGTAAATGAGAATGATTATTTAAAAAATAAACATTTCCTTCTTGTGATAAATAAAATATTATAAATAGGCATATTATTTGTCGAGTCTGATAAAAATGTATATGAGTTTGGAATTTATTCCACCTTTTTTTTTTTTTTTTTTTTATATTATTTTCATATTATGCACAACTTAAACCACGAAACACGAATTTAACGATGATCGTGTTTATCCGTTTTCGAGATAACTTTGCGTAACCACCGAACTGAATTTTATTTTTTTGAGTTTTATAATTTCATACAGATACGTGTTATTTAATATAACATATTATACATTCTCTTTGAAGGCAATGCATATTTTATGTATCTTTTAGCGTTGTTTCCGTGAAATGATGAATTTCGATTTATATTGGGTAATATCAGACACGATCCCAAGAGGATACCATCAATGCCAATAGATGATACTTAATAAACGTAGCCTTTGGCAGCGATTTGAAAATAACTTCGTTTGTTTTCAAACGAAAGATAAACACCTGATTTGTTGTATTACATAAGATGAGTAATTAAAAATAAATAAAATTATATTCCAACGAATAAAATATACGAATCAAACGATTTCAACGATATTTCGATAGAAAATACAATTTTAGATTGATCTACGAAAACCTATATAACCAAAGTTTTCAAACCATGGTTCGTTTTAACATTTTATATTAATATAATATTATTACAATTTGTTCAGACTTTTTAGTCTAGTATCATACAAACTGAATATACGAGTAGTTCAAAATAGAAGAATTCATTTTTCATATAGACTGGATCAAATTTTTAATGATTAAAGGTCCATTGTAAGTGTATTTTTGTAACAAAAAGAAAATTATAGGACTACTTAACTTTTAAGTCCGGCTCATGAGTAGGATAGATCCGGTAACAAAAAACTTACCTGTTGCAGGTTTTATTATACTTTAAGAAGTTTGATACAGTTATGGGATACAATTATAAAAGCCGTTATCAAAGAAGTATCTTATATTATTAATCATTGTGTTATTAAACATAAAAATTTCATAAAATTACGAGTAAACCAATTTTTTTGTTAAGTATAATATAACTTAAATATTAAAAAATATAAAATGTTAGGTAATCTATTGTTTTTATTTATAATTCAAAAGTTTAAACATTTTCGCGTATTACTTTAATTATTTAATTTAACTGGAACAACACGAATTATTAAAGTTTTACATAATTTTATTCTTTTGATCAATCGTTTAAAAAAACTGGGTAAATACTAACTATATAGAGTAATCTTTCCTTTTATAAAAAAAAAAAATAAAACTTTAAATAATATAATTTCTATTTTATTAAAGTTTAGATGAATGTAAATTGTTTAACTATAATTATTTATTCTTTAAATATTTCATAATACAACCTAGAAAATAATGAATATTTTTTAAAAATATTAAATAATATTATAATATAATATAAATATAAAGTACAATACACATTATTGTATTTTAAATAAGAAATGTTATTTACTTTTTTTTTATATATATATAATACCTGTTATTATGGAAATAAGAAAACTTCATCTCTATTTTTAAAAACTAAATCAAATTAATATATTTAAAGAAATCAAATCGTATTCAACATTGAAATTGAAATTAATCATATATATTCCAGGTTATAATAAAAATAATAAATCAAAAATATATTAGTTGTTAACGATTCATTTTTTTTTTTCATCATTTCACTATTATTGATAGTAATTATTATTTTGGTACTCTTCTATATTATATTATTTTTAATACATAAACTGATTGTATAGAAATCATTTAAAATTTTAAATATTCTACACAATAATATGTCCAATAAATTAGTCGAATATTCTAGTTCAAATTATAAATTATTATTCGTGATTAGATTTTGGTACTGTTAAAATAGCTTACAGATATATTTTTTGACCATCGTTATTTTTCGACCTCATGATGGTCACAAAAAGCTACGATAATAAGTACACATTTCTGATATTGTGATGGTGATTCATACCGTATAAGTAGCTTATTAAAAAGTGAAAATAATCCTATCACGGGAAGGAAGTTATTCCGATCGATCGACGTGATTTTATAACCACTACTGTACTTATAAGATACAGAATTATGTTCACATTTGAAAACAAATTGCTGTTGTATCATACCGATTATATTTTATACTTAACCGAATATATTATATAATATTATCAATAATATCAATATAAAAAAAGACGGGACCACAAAATATATCAAATACTTTAAACAGTACATTTCAAATATTTTAAAAGTAAAATTTCTTATAAACGCCTAAACGTATTAATAATATAATGCATTACTTATATAAAATTATTTTTATAGTCTAATCTGTAAAATAAAAACTAAGTTTTAAAAAAACAAGTTGAAATGTGTTATTTACCCCTCTCTATACTACATTCTATAACATTGTGTATAATAATTCAAACACGAACATAATATGACTAGACCATAAATAAATCATACAGGTAACGGCCATAACTAACAATGAAAAACTTATTATAACTTAATTATTATCATACAACTAAATGGGTACCTATAGTAATAATACTGTCCAGGGCACAATTTAATAATAATGTTATGTTCTGTGTAAAGGCAAATTTTATTATTTATAATATTGTTAACTTGTTCAAACGATATTTCCAGAAATACGTCGTTTGACCGTTATTTATCGTATATTGTATCAAATTATGATCAAAATGGCCATAGCAAAACGTAAAAAACCAACCAAATGGATTAATCGAATTATTCGTCCGGCTGTCGCTATAATATTATGTTTAATAGGCACATATGCACGATCACAATACAAATGCATTATAAGTTATAATGATATTATTTACGGAATGGCGATGTCGCGACGTCCCAAAATATATAACAACAAAATTTCATAACCTAGTATTTGTACCTATATATAGGTAGATTCATCAAAGAATCATCAGAAGACAACATGGCATAGTGCTTAAAATAAAAGAAAAACACTTCAATTGGGTTGACGGATCGATGCGAATGACCTTGATAATAAGTTTATATATCTTTTTTTTAAAGTCCCTTCGAGTATAACATTATATTTTTAACACAATTTAGTTTTCAATGATCTGTGAAATACAGTAAAAAATCCTTTTACCTTCTATCTTATGGTCTACCAGAGTTTACTTATATCTAAAAATAAAATTAATAATAAAAACACGTTCAGAACGTGATGTATATTATATTGAAGCGTAAAAAATGACGTCAAAATGTGTAGGTACCATCTATAAATGTACTTGATGGACCATGACGTAAATTTATGCATTTAAATCTTTCATTTAACATTTTTAAACATTTTTAAATAATATGATCAAACCCTAGCGTAGGAATATAATATTTTATATGACGTTTTTAGTACGTTTAAATTTAAAAGTTTAATTTATTAAACTCAAATTTAATCAAAAATTAAACATTTTGTTGTCTCATACTAAAATAATTCATTAAAACGCATACAGACGGAATACATTATTAAAATTGGTTCATCGAGACAGCACTTTTATTATATTCTAAACTATAATGATTTATTTATTTTGAGATGTGGAATTTGGTTATTTTTAACATAATTACTGTAACTTTAACACACTGTCCCCATCAACAATATACAGTATTCGTAAAGTACTCGTGATATAATAATATGCCTATATTTATTAATTCGTAGTTGATATATTGCAAAAAATACTTTAAACGATAAAACGTAAAAATGGAAATTTCATATTTGTTCCATGGCGAAATATTTGATACGGAATAAAATGAAATAATATTCGAGAAACAAATTTGTAATATATGAATATCGCGAATATCACATTGACCACGTTAGTGACCTACACGCATATTACAGTAGGCACACAAAGCATATTTTCATCACATCCTACATAACATTATATTTAATCAAGTATCATTTTACATCAACCGTGGTCTTGTCAAAGTTATAATATTTCTATAATAATTACCTTGGACGAACAAACGAACGAACGTCTGTTAAATACGTCAGTGTCTGTTATGAACACACTAAACCGTAAATATATAATTTAACACCAGTTCAGACTATATAATTATTATCGTTATCGTATAATATTACTTATATATTCACGCTGAACTCTGCAACGCGACTAGGAAATAGAATTGAAGGAAAATGTGCACATTTTACAATTGTAGTTAGTCTTTTGGACATTTTTATACATTTAACTTTGGTTTGAATATCATTCTTTAGACTGATATCTGAACTACCTAAAACACAACAATATAATAATATACTTTATATGGTCACGTTGTATAATAATATGTTATATGAGAAAAAAACTTTTTCTCCTTAAATCTCATACGAATGGTGATAAATTTAATTTCTTCAAGTTTTTATCTTAAAAATATAATATTTATTATTTCCGATTAAATTTAATAAATAAAATTCTTCACTTCGCTCAGAATATAAAAATTAATTTCTATAGAATTTCATAAATTCCAATTTTATATCAGAAATATTTACTATATTACAATATAACCGGTATTATCATTCTTATAAAAAGTAATTTAAATATTATTAAATATTATTTCTTTCATATTGTATAATTATTATCGATGACATATTCCGTAATTGACTACTGTAATACTATTAGAATATTATTTACGTAACATAATATTTTATATGTGAATTAAATTTAATACAATATTATAAATTTTCATATTTTAATATATTCATGCGATTTAAATGGGTTATGTAAAATTGTGTTCACGTACGCAGTTATGTATCAATATTGTATACACAAACGCCGTATTAAAAAATTAACGTATTTAAAAATTCGTATACAAAATTGAACATTTTTTAAAGTCTTGATATTCAAATTATTAATATTTTATGCATAAGGTAGGCCAAATGCATTGTTATAATTTTCAAAATTATATTAATTTCATTGTTTTTATCATACTATAATAATCAAAAGTTCAAAATCGAAAAAAAAAAACGATATATTTTCCTCGTCTCGTTAAGTTCGTTTAAAAATATGCCTAAAGCCTAATACTTCTAAAAATTAATATCTATAAAAGTATATTTGTGAAACGTGTATTTTCACTTACGAGAAATTTAATGGCACGTAATTAATACAAAATATTGTAAATGTGTGAAATTGATTTAACGCTTTTATTTTAACGAAATGTACTGTTTAATTTATATGTGTTACACAGCCAACTTTTACTTAAATCGGTGTTTTTGTTTTCGTTTAGTTCTTTAAATTTTGTTATAATCGTATTTTATTGTTCGGATAAAAGAAATTTCATTTTACACAAAATATAATACCTGTGAAAGCACATTATGGTTACGATCGTCTCGTAAATGATGACACGTTGTTTGTTGAATTTCCGTTTCTTTTTATTGTTTCTAAATCGTTTACAAATATTCAGCGTGATGAGAAAATTGCGCCTAAAAACCTAGGGAAACTTATCGCGTTACAAGCTTCAAACTAATATTTCTGTCGTACAATAGAAGTGAACGTCGACTATAGTTAGTGGAAATATCTCCAAAACAGTTTTTCGTTTTCGTTGTCCATATAATATTACATTACGAGTATATATAGGTACTTATAGCATATAATATAGACTTCGTGTAAGTACGATAAGTTGAATAATAGCAAATAGGTGAGTGTATCTCGTAAGTACAGGTAATGTGGTGGTAGTTAAACGACGAGGGTGTGTGTAAAATAACCCCACATGGGGTACGATTTTAAACCATTTTCACCATTTTCGAAACTTCGAAAAAATAAAATATTTACTTAAACGTTTATAAAATACTCGAAATACGTATAAAATTAATAAATATATAGTTTATGGTCACGCGTTACGTACAGTAAATAATAATATAGTCGAACGGTTCAGAAATCGTATAAGTTATCAACCTCTGACATTTAGATTTTTCCATGTCTGTTTCCTATTTGTATTGGTTATAAAATAACGGTCGAAATAATACGCCAAAGACCGCCAAAGACGAAAAAAATGTTTTTTTATGATTAAAATTGTAATTATCCTAGACATTCCTGTATAGAAAAAGAAAAGTTATCATAACATTAGAATATGAAGTTGGAAATATTATCGGATTGTTTTTATTTAATTAACAGACCTGAAGATCGAATTAATCATTTAAATATTTGATTTTTCGTTGTTAATTCCGCAATAAACGTTAATAATCAGAATTGTCTGTTTATGAGACAATAGTTTTGTCACCATTGTTCAAAACTTCAAGATGTCGTGATTTATATATTATTACTATCCGATTAGTTCGCGTGTCAAAATCACAATTCACTGGAGTAGTCCGATTGTTATATTATTTTATTAACGTACACAATTATTCCTATAAATAAAACAATAATTTCCAAGTTTATTCGGACTCGATAATAATAAAATTATCATTCAGGTAATACGAACATTTGGAAATTTATTCGTTCGACATTTTTTTTGTTCTCCTATTCCTTTGGAATTTTCTCAGTAACCGTTATAATAATTACGTTTATTACAAAATAAAATAAATAATAACGTCATTATTTAATTATAAATAATAAAAAAAAAATTTAACGAGGATCTACAGCTGGACTAAATTAAACGAATTTGTTTCCAAATATTTGTAAAGTCTTTTTATTAAAATTCGTCGTACAGAAATAAGTATAGTCAAGCTCTTAAATAATTAACGTCGAAAGAGTTACTTCGTTAAAAAAAAAATAAAAAATACTACGTTTTATCGAGGATAAAAATCCGTAGCGTGGTGATTTCACATAATATATATATATATTTAAATATATTTAGAATTTCTGAAAATAAAAAAAAAAAATAATTTCTATAAATTCTTCTTCTTTTGTCCCATGTAAATTAACCGTGGACTATATTGTTATAGTTCACATTTTAACATAATATAATAAACACGGTAATAAATATAACTATATTATAGTACACAAATATAATATACCTCTAACCACGAAAGAATTCTTCGCGAATTAAAAGCGAATAAAAATAAAACGATTTTGACATGCGTACGGTTTTATTTTTTTACGACCGTGGCAGTAAAAAATAATATTTTAACCACGGTAACAAAAAAGTTCTACCCGCGGTCACGTTCTTGTATACCTACAACTATATAATATAAGTCGCCAGACAAACGTTCGTATAATACCTATAACATTATTAAATATAATATTACGTAGGTAGGTATATATAACGACTTCGTCTTCTGTGAAAAATTGGAAAGTTGTTCGCTGAATTTATATTACTGGTAAAATAATAACAATTATTCACAAACCGGGTGTACGAAGGATTTAGAAATAACATCTCCGCGATACTTTAATATAATATGAATAACATAAAAAATAATAACGTAAGTGATATAATATGTAATTAAAAAACCCATTATCAGAATTGCGAAAAAAAAATTGAGGTTATAAATTCACAATTATTTAATCTTATATTTATGACATTGTATCTTTTATGCAACTGCAAACTAATTATACACAATTGTAAATTATTTTAACATGCCAACGTATATATTATTATATGACATTAATTATGATTATTATTCTTTATTTACACCTTATATCGATTTTCTATTTATTTCTCGATAAAATATTTCACGTTTAAGTAATGTAAAATGTTTATTTATCAAAATTTATTAGTATTAAAAAAAAAAAAAATCTAAATTTTAATACAAGTGGTACTACGACTCTTGTAGTGATAACTTTCCTTTTACGTAATTCATGATGTTATAGTTTGTTCATTGTTATCCTGATAAATTATCGAGTAAATTTAAATTTTTAGATTGCTTTTTTCTCTCTTTGAAATAACATAAAACGTTAGTTTTGTATTATTATTATTTTTTATTTTATTTTTTATATTTATATTGAATATAACTCAAACTCTTTTAATGAGAACCGATATAATTATACGAAATGCAATAAAATATTTTTATCACAACGGATGGATTATAATCGTCAGTTTTGTCAATCGAAAATAATAAATAAATATATAAATCAAATACGAATATAATAATATTTTCGTTTATCAATTTTATAAATAAAACATATAAATCTCATCTAAACAAGTTGAAACTTCCTTTCGAGAAACAAAAAGTTATATATTAATAAATTAATTAATTGCTTACGGAATAATCCGAAAAAAATAATAAATAATGCTCGATAAATAAATAAAAAAGATTATATTATGAGTTTATTTATTCTTTTGACATGATTTATTTATTTATTTATTATCATCATTTTTTTTTTTTTATTTTTTTTTTTTACTCTTTTGTTTGAATTATTCGCATATATTTATAACGGGTGTACCTAAAGAACAATACTACTATTTTAACATACATTTTCCGATGTTTTTTCAAATACCTAATTAGTTTTGTACGTTTTATTATATGTTATTAATTAAATATTAAGTAAATATCATTTTATACCGTAATTCAAAATATACTTCAATAAACATTTTTATTGTTTATTCTTTTTGTGATATTTATCATTTTTATGCAAAAATATACATTTAATTAATATCGAATCATGTGACTATAGCTCTTATTGTTCTAACATAATAACAAACAAAATGTTATGATATAATATGAATAATCAAGTTTAAAAAAAAATAAATAAAAAATTTGTGAAATCATACATAATAATTTCACATTTTAAATGTATAAATTTAGATTTATTTATATGGTTGATGTCAAATTGTCAAATAAAATAATTATTTTTCATCGAATGTTGAAAATTAAGAGTATTAAAGTATAAAATGTTCTATTGTGGAAAAATTATGTTAATTATTATACGTAGTAAATATTTTATATATTTTGTTTCAGATGAATTTACGAGGATTAAAATTTCTTCGTACAGAAATATGTTTATCGTATCGATTGTGGATAAGTCGAGAAGTAAGTTTGTTTTGAATTCGACAGATTATAAATACATTTATTGCAGTCGGAATAAATTTGGAGATTACTAAAAATTACGATTTTAATGTGTGTTCGGATATCATTAAAAACTATTTTCTACGCATAATTTTCCAAACTACGCGAATTGAACGTTATAATAAAAAAAAAATATATTAATAATTCGTTATTTTATTGTCGGATCTGTGGATTGTGGATGAAAGAAAATAAATATATATTATATAATAATTTAACAAGTCGAATTGTCGTAAAACTGAACATTTTTTTTTTATTATTATTATTATTATTCGTTAATATTACGATTTATCGTGATTTCAACGAATTTTTGGACATTTTTCGCGAGTTTTACGTATATTATAGTTTCGTACACGAATATAATAATGTCATAGTTCGGACCGAAATGAATGGGTTTACTTTACATATAATAATCTCATCTATATGCGCAGATATAATATGGTAAACGGTGAAATGCGAGTGACAAACGCGAGGAATATTATCTTGAAATGTTCCGCCGGTGTGTTTACGAATAGCGTGTCCTGCTGTAATACGAGTATAACACACGCCCGAATCGGACCGTATTCGCCGCGCGTTAACGAGAAACGTAATCCGAATATTCTTCAGCTATAGAACGGAACGACCCGGACCGCCGGACACGGACGAGAGGTAAATTAGCGCGTTCGGATTGATAGTCCAAAAGCAATGACCCCCCCGTAATGTCCTTTAAGTAGTTAGATAAAAATATCAAATTAAATCAGCTCGGCCACGTCGGAGTCATTAATTACGCGCGTGTACACACAGAACGTGTATATATTACATTAGTTTTTATGTAAGTATATATACAGTGTAAGTAATAATGTACTAGGAGTAATACGAAAGAAGAAGAAATAACAATATATACGTCGGTGGTTCATTTCGACCGTATACCGGATGACGTCACGTGTCGGGGGTAGAAAAATAATGTTTTTTGAAATCGAATATTGTAATTATCCCGTTGCTGTAAAACGTATAATAATATAATTACGATTATTAATTTATACATTAAATTATTATAGTATAATCTACACGGTAGAATGTGTCGAGTTCCGACTGCATATGTTTAATCATTTTTCGCGTGTGTTCGTGTTATCGTTAAATCACGCACCTACTTAATATTATGATATACTCGTATAAATCGGGAAACAAGAAGTGTTGTACGTAACTGATTATATTACTCGATCCTATAATTCCTGATAAAAATGGTCAAATTAAAATATGTTATTATCGAGTATGTTATATGGTTATCGTATCGTGATAAGTATATATTACCAATTCAGTGGTTTACCGAGTGGTGGGTGTTAATGGGTGTCTAACCCTTCCAACAAAAAAAGATTGACTTCAAATTTTATTGAAAATTTAATTAAAGATCAATAATACTTAGACTTAAATTGTAATTTTGAAACAATCCTGCGTACGCCACTGGTAATTTACCATATTATATAATATTAAAGTAACTATCCTTACGTATTAGTATATATTATATCGTCGTTTAATCTTCGCTAAATTTTCAATTTTCCATATTTTCCATTTTCAATATTATTACTATATTACAAAATTTTGATCAACGATGAAAAAATAATGTATGTATTAACTAAAGCGGTAATAGCGGTATAAGATGTATGGTAAATGTTCGATTTCGAATTTATTTTATAATTCGTAACCGGACAAAATAATTATGATCCACGTGTCAATAATTTAATATTATAATTTATAACAATTCGTATACAATAAATAATTTTAAAAATTTCGATAACATCACGTGTTATCTGATAACTCTATTTATCATTATATTTTTATACCTTATAGTTTATTTATGTCGATATTTCCGTTTTTATTATCTTAAATTCTATAATAAATACGTACTTGTTATATCGCGATATATCGAATTATTATTGTCGTAATCATAAACCCGGAAATTCGTATTGATAATTTTGTTACCATCGAGGTTATATAGTATTTATACCAATATATTAGATATACCTATTATAATAATTATTTATTATATCTTGCGTCGAACATTGCATTTAGAAAATTCACGGTTTGATGAATTGAAATAATTGATTAGGCGGCACAATAGAAAAATATCTTGGAATCGTTTTTGCTGCCAGACAAATTTATAACCCGTTTAACTATGGCCAAAGTTTTTACAGTAAATTTACTGATCCTTTGGCAACCAGAAACCGATATGTGGTATAATATTTTTAAATGCATAAAAAAATAAAATAAAATAATAACACTTGATATACAATATAATTTTTACCGCTGTGCACTTACTTATATTGTTAATTTTTCACCGAATGAATTTCGAATAAATATAAATAATCATAATAATATATATAACAGAGTGTCTGACCGGGTTTGTCCACAGCCAATAACTTTTTATCTATTACATATTTTTAAAATATAATTTTCGCAACTTATTTATATTTATACAAGTCACATTTTTCGTTATTAAAATTTTTTATTATTTTTTATTATTACTACTTAAAAAAAAATTAAAAAAAATAAAATCTTCATTTTCATATATATTTAAATTTAAAAATATTAAATTTGTAAACTTGATTTTTCTTAAAATTATTATAAAATGTAATTGAAAAAAAAAAAATAATAATGTAGACCAAACTTATGGCTAAATGAAAAAGTGAAAAATATTAATATTGACTAATTAAACGAGGAATAATGTATCAGCACTATCAACAAACGATTAGCGAATGTTACATTTTGATCTTTTCTTGGCGATTCCGCATTCAATTAAGATGAATTCCGTGATTAGTACGAACTAACTACTAATGTAAATTACTATAATATAAATCATTGTTATCATATTAAAATTTTAGATTATTATTTATCCATTAAAATATAATTATAATAAACGTGGATTTGATACACCTTGTTTATAAAATTATGTTTGTTTTGTAACAGAAATGAAACACTGCAGTTTACATAGACATATGGAATGTAAATTGAGTATATAAAATATTTAATTTAATTATATTTAAAAAATTAATAACTACCTAAGTAAATACTTTGTAGAAATTAATAATTAGATTAACTAACTTTTAAAAAAAATAAAATCTACTAATTGACAATCTCAGAATTTTAATAAATATAAAAAAAAATTTCAATTTTTTTATTTTGGTTTAAAAAAAGTTTTAATTTTAAGATGTTAATTAAAAAAATAATAATAATAATAAGAAATAGTAATAATAAAAAATGTGACTTGTATGTACAAAAAAAAAAAAAAATTGCAAAAATCAGATTTTAATAATATTTAATAGATAAAAAGTTGTATTGCCTGTAGATAAATCTGGTGCGCACTCTGTATAATAATAAAAATAACAATAATTAATTCAAAAACCAATATCATATAAAATTATAAAACTTCGAAGCAAACACAAATACGAGGTATTTGTACAAACATTCCACAAATTAAATTTAGTTGTCGCAAAAATAAAAAATTAATATTATGCGACTCGTGAACTCAAAATTTAATTTAATTTAACTACTTTGTTATTGTTGTACCTATCTACGTAAGTATTGTATAATATGAATATTACATATTTATTTGAAAATTAAAAAAAATAAATGATTTTATGATAATGGCGCATTTTACACTTGGACAAAATTGATTATGATATAAGTAGTGGATGTTATCAATAGATAGTCCAAAACGTAAATGGTATAGCGTTAGGTTAGTTCATAAAAAATGTTAAATGGCGTTTTTAATTTTTACGAGATACCGAATACAATATGAGATGATGACAACAATAACTGACGGACGTAATGTTATGTCTCCGTCCGACATCACACGATAATAATAATATAATACTCGTATTTTGTATTAATAATCTCGTTTTGAAATCGTTTTTGCACGACAAACCCTGAGGGTAAAAAACATTTTTATAATAATATAATCCATGTGTTGTAATATATATTTAAAACAATTATTTCAATTTTACGGCGTCTATTATTCTCAAACAATACAATATGGCCGTTGTAAAATATTATATATTATTATAATGTGTACACCTACACTACGAGTAATATTTTATTATTATAATTATTATTATTATTATTATTATTATTATAATTATTATTATTATTATTATTATTATTATTATTATTATTATTATTATTATTATTATT